>CAOGCB010176486.1:0-16426 GCA_948266635.1 Cnidoscolus chayamansa | reverse complement strand
TTTATATAAAAAAATAATCACTTTTTAGACTAAAGGGTTTAAGAATAGAGAATAGATGTTGTATGAGAATACAAGCCATAACAATGCATATATAAATACAAAATATTCGTCTTTAATGTATGAGACATTACAGATCATCATTACTTAATGATAATCTTCAATAATGATAACTATATTACAGGTTACATAACAAGCACAGATCACAATCTCCACACACACACACACACATATATATATGTGACTTTATTAGCGGGAAAAAAATTATGCAAATAGTCATGGAATGGAACATTTTGATATAATATATATGTGAGAGAGTTAATAAGCTTCGTCAAAGCGTCCATCCAGGAATGAATCCATTGACATGTGTGTGGGCAACATTAACTTCATCTGCACCGACAGGATTGTATCTGTAATAACCAATGAAAACTGCAATATGAGTATTAACTAATACAGGGTCACCAGGAGTAGAATCTGAAGCCGTATTTGCAAGTAAATACGTACCCAATTTGCATTGTGGAGTTTCCTCCCAGGGGCTGGAAGAACCCTTCTGAATTAGCTGCTAGACGGCTATATCCACCTTCCCATGCTAGTCCCAGTGGCACTTGCCCACTACTTTCTTCCAACTGATTTAATGTCCAGGAACAAATGAGTTTGGGATTGAAACTCATAGTGTCATGACCTTGGAAATGACTCTAAGAAGTCAAAGTTTTAGATGAATTCAAAAGAAACCAGGTTACATATATATATATATATACCTTCCTTTTCAAGGCTTTGTTGGTTTCAAGTAGCACATATTCCTGCATGCGAAGAATTTCACAGCATATCAATAATTGATTATAATATCAACGCTTTTAGACATCAAAACTAATAACATGTATATAATTGGAGGTATGTGTACCCTGTTTTGAAGATCAGCAAGTTGATCAAGCATGAACTGAGTCTGAAAACCAAGGAATAAAATACATATAATAACTTATATATAGCCAATCAAATTAAGTTAGAAACCAATGATAATATAGTTTCTAGGAAAACTATATATATATATATATATATAGACACAGCAATTACCTTTGTTGACCTGATATGATTGAGGGACGTTTCCAGCTGATGCTCGAGCTGCTCAAGCTCCTTAGTATTTAAAGGACCCAAATCCTCCCCAAGAAGGTTCCTGTGTTGACGTTCATGGTCATTAACCATCTTATCATCTCACTAAGCAATACATATAAATATACACATATTTCACAGATGAAATCTTATAGTATAGCTAAGGGGAAATTATCAGTGTGGGACAAGGTAATTAATAATCACCTCTGAGATCGCTGTAAGACCTCAACTTTAGCTTTTAACTTCAGATACTCCTGGTAGTTGCTCTACACAACACCATCAAGCTCAATCAAACATTCAAAGAATTATCGTCCATGCATCTTGATTCAATGAAATATCACAATAAAAGAATTGTAAAGATATAGATACCTGTGTATCGAAGCCTGGTTGGCTGGCTTCCGTTGCGCCATAACTGCACTTCTGGTACCTATCAAGTGTTCTCATCATGCTGAGAGAGAAAGAAAAGAATCATGAGAAAAATTATTAGGCCAAATTACTTGAATATTTATTTTATGTCTCCTATATAATGTATTTCACTATGAAGTTAGGCCTTTAAACAATAATATATCTCTATTTAATTCATTCGTCTCTGTGTGTGTGTGCGTGTGTATGTATATAATAGAGGGAAATCCAGAGAAAACCAGCCATGGAACAGCTTGAATTCTTGGCTGAGCTATAAGTTTCTCTAAGTTCCAAAAGCACTACTTCCAGAAGTGATCACACATAAATCAAACAGACACAGTGTTCAATTCTTATAATTTTAATTATCTGGGTACATACTTATATTTAAATTTCTAAATAAAAAAAATCTATGAATTTACCCTTTATTTCAAAATCATTCAATTAAAATTTATGATATTTTATAAATATTTAAAATGATTAAATCTAAATAAATATGCAACTAAATTACATGAACTAAACAAAACAATATCACCAGCTTAAGAAGGGTAATGGATTCTTTAAAGGAAGAATGATCAATTTCATTTATTTTAATTATGACTGACTATAATTATGATTATTTTATTAAAATAAAATCAGACAGCATGGGGAACATTCAAACTGTAAGAAGATCATTGGACTTACAATTACAAGCAGCCTATAATTATTTCATATTAAGTAAACCAAGAAGAAGAAAAAGAAGCAAACAAGAAGCACAAAAACATTACCATTTTACCAATATAAACCCAGAATACATAAACACCAAACATCAATGATAAATAAATTAGAGCAGCCAAAAGTGACAAAAGAACGAAATCCAAGACCCTAAATTCTGCAACAACTAGCCGACCAATTATATTTGGAGTAGAAAATTAGGGGACCTGACCTTTTACCAAAATATTTAATAAATAAATAGGACTATCTATTTAAATATCAAAAGCTATAACCCAACAGCTCATTTTTCGAGGTGACAATTTCAATATAATAATAATAATAATGATTTTCCCTCTCAATAAGCTTAACCCAAACTGTGAAAAACATGGTTTTGTCTTGTATGCTATCAGTTTTTGTTGTATTTACATTAGGGTTTCCATTCTATTAGATTAGGGTTCCTGTCAGATATATGTAGCTTTAGCTGATCCAAGACCTGCACCTCTTCAATGTAAGAATATTCTCCTAAAAGAAGAAACAATGGAAAGGCATATATATATATATATATATATATACACACACACACACACACACACTCCTCCTTCTTCCTCAAGGAGATGTCATCCAAATTATTGGCATATTTATTTTTTTATAACATTGCATAGCATGCATAATTAAAGGAAATTACACTGCTTAACTCTACCTCTTCAAACGTTGATAATCTAAGAAAAAAAAATCAGTGGAATTAAAGAATTTGCAAAAAAGAAAAGTACAAGTCTTCTTTTTTGGAATAAATAAAACAGCTCTCTCTCTCTCTCTCTCTCTCTCTCTCTCTCTCTCTCTATCTCTATCTCTCTCCCAATATCTGGAACCCTTTTTTATTGCTGCAGAACAAAGACCAGTAGATCTACACTGCAAAACATCACATCGCCTGCACTAAATCATAACAGTGATGAACAACTGCTTAGGCCAGCTTGTAGTCTAGGATGATGATACTTGATTAGCTAGGGTCTTGCTGGTGCACAAGGTAGGATTTACTAAAACAAATCAAGTGATATATATATATTCCATTAATCAATCTAAACGTATAAATTCTAACCAACAAGGAGAGGAAATACTGAAGAGAAATCAAACATCGATAAACAACAAAAGGGCAGAAACATGTTGTCCTTAGGTTAAAAAGGTGACATATCTATCTCTTAAAACTCAACAATTAGCTTGTAACTAAATCTTGTACTCAGTAACCAAATTTGGAAAGCGATTCGAATATGACCCCCAAAAAAAGGAGAGAAAATAAAGATCACAAGCACAGATTCTACCAGTTTCAAATGCCTAGCATAAATCATCAATACCAGAGAAAATCTAAAAAATCAGAACCAGAACAAGTCGATTGAAGGTAATGAAAGGACATGTTCATGAACATGAAAACCTCCGAAACCCTAAAAGTAGGTCAAAACTAGAACTGGGTTCTTAAGAAGCACAGATCTTGCAAACAAATAAAAACCATGAAGCATACTGTAAATATGCGTACTATATCTGTATATTAAATATGTGTATGTATTTAGAGAGAGAGAGAGAAATGGTGCAGGTATACCTAGAGGTGCTACAGAACTCATAGAGCTTGCCACGATTGGAGAAGATAATGAGAGCAACCTCAGCATCACAGAGAACTGAGAGTTCATAAGCTTTCTTGAGCAATCCATTTCTCCTCTTAGCAAACGTGACCTGCCTGTTAATTTTGTTTTCTATTCTCTTCAATTCGACTCTTCCTCTCCCCATATTCTTCTCTCTTTTTCTCCTGAAACGGCTGAAGAAGCTGAAGCAGTTTCTCTCAGTTGAGCTGCTTTTTCTAGTCTGGGTTAGGAGATAGAAAACTTTTCAAGGGCCTGGATTTTTAAGGGTACTCCTCAAAGAGATAAGGAAGATAAAGAAAAGGGAAATGGGAAGCCTGGAAATGGGATATGTATTAATTTTTATTTCGGAATATGTAATAATATTTTATGTATATAGTACTGTTTCTATATCTATCTAACTGTCCTTTTGCTCAGTTTCACTGCAACAAATAACCAAGTTTTTCACTGTATGATCCACACAGTCTCTGCTACCGCACTGACATTTTTGTTAATCTCTAGCTTTCTATATATTTTGTAGATAGTATATAATTAATTTTTTTTTCTATTTCATCAAATTAACCATGCATTCAACTATACTCATTTGAAATGAAATTCATATTATTTAAAATTGGTTCTTAATTAAATGAAATAATCCCACACCCTCTTTCTTTTACATATGTGAAGTGTCTGTGTTGCCTCCAAATGTCTAGTGGACGTGGACGTTAACCTTGAAACACATGTCCAGTGGATATTGGAAGAAACACTGTAATATCCAATAAGTGATCTGTAAGTCAGTAGCCATGTGTTCTTCGTATGGTATCTTTGCATCCTTGCCATGACTGCTCAATGTTGCTGCTTCTCTCTCTTGTTTCAAAATCACCCTTTTACTTTCATAATTATATAATAATGAAAATATATAGATTTAGCAGGGAGTTAAAACATATGAATGCAGATATTTTATGAATTTATTAGTAAATTTAGATAAAAGAAAAACAGCGGTTTACAATACAATTTTATCTCACTAAACAGTGCAACGGCAACATTAAGTGTCAGCCTACGACAATGGAAACTCTCGACGAGGTCCGTACATGCAAGAAGGACACGTGTCGAGACGAATAACAGTTGGTAGATAATAATAATAATAATAAAAAAAAACCGATGGGGAAACTGATGATGCTGTGTCCATAAACTGACACGTGTTAGGAAGCAGGACATTGTCTATGGAGGAAACAAGTGAAGAAACCCTAATTTGACTAAAAGTTCGTTATAAGTTACATGATGAAACCCTGTAGAAGAACAAACCCATCTACTTTTTTTTTTTTTTTTTATGTATTTCCAAGGCCTTAAATGAAACACATCACAACACAACAATGTGAAGTATGTGCCGGCCAATTGATAAAGTAATTTTGGTATAATGATCATGAGTTTAAATTTTAACAGTGGTAAAATAAGATTTTATTTATATGGGTGTACCTTTTATAAGCACTGAGTCCTCAGCCTCCTATTTATATATCGCTGAATCACCGTAATTTATCTTTCTTTTATTTTATCAGGCCGAGATGCAATAAACCTTTAAGATGAAGGTAGAATAAAAGGTACAATGTGAATGTGAAATATGTTTGTATTGTCTTATCAATGGGTACAGGAGATTGATCCAAGTCCTAGTAGATTATTTAAAGGCTCAACCATTAAATTCAGATAAAAATATTTTAATTTTTAGCATAATAATTTTGAAGAAAATTAAAGTAATTTCCTGGAAATAACATAATTTTCTTGAAAAAAATCAGCATATATATATATATATATATAATTTAGGGGCAGATAATTATAAATTCGAAGTTGATTGATAGCAACACTGAAAATCGACAATACTTGCTGCTTTGTGTCCTTATCCTGCCCATGTGAACCCATTCAAATGAATGGACTAATTTCCTTTCTTCTTTTTTTTATTTTTTTTTTATTTTTTTAACCCTCCATTATTGGTAATGCCTACCCCTTTTTTATTTTAACCAAATTCAAAAAAGAAAGCAAATTAATCATATGCAATGCATGAGATTAAATACATGTTAATTTTACAATATATATAAAAAAAAAAAAAGCATTTTCGAATATGGATCACAATTTCGAAGCAATAGCCGCCTTGGATGAACGACATATACAGAGTCAGATACCCCATTAGAGAACAGAAGCTTTCTCATCTTTCATTGGAATGACGACATGTGCATGAAGCATTCAATTCCACCTTACCTATAAATTCTCACTATAATCAACTTTGCAGAAATATCTCATGATGCTCATGTCCTAGTCGGCTATACTATACTGTCCATCACATTTCTTTCTCTTTTTCTTTAAAAAAAAAAAAGAACAAAAAAATCATTTAAATTTCAGATTACACATCTATACGGCATGAGCTCCCCATTTGGTTCATCTTCTTACATGCAAAAAGTCGAAAGCTGATGTCAAAATGTAATGTATATATAAAAGAGTGGGTGGATGAAATTAGGAAGTTGTCATGCTTTGCCGGCTCTCACATGCGTGATTGACTTGTAATCATTGAAATTTCTCAAGTGAGGAGTCCTGGGCCTGGCCGCCGTTCTTTTGAGTCCAAATCCCTTCTTTTATGCTTTTTAAACCAAATTCAAATCAAATCTGTTTATATAAATTTAAAAAACGTTTGATCAACTTTATTTCCAATTTTAACGAATCCAAATTCGTAGCTAAAAATCTAATTATATATATTAGAATAAATTTAGTTTTTTTAAATAAAAAAAAAAACTCTGACATGGCCTTTCAAAAACCCCAGTTGTCTGTTGATGTGCAGGGTGATCCTTTAGGTTTGGGCTTCATGTTTTGGGTGGGCTGTTGGCTTATGGATCTTTGATAAACATACAGACACTCCTTGATTTCAATCGCTTGTGGAAAAGCTGAATGTAATCTTGCCATGTTGGGGGAACTTCCATTTTTATATGTACCACCTCAAACAAAATGGAACATATAATGTTCCCTTAACAGTGATTTTTTTTTTATGAAAACATTTATCATTAATTAAATTTCTACTCCATATATGAGAGACAAGAGTAAATACAAGAACCCTGAAATAAAAAAAGAAAAAGAAGACTGGGCAAGGGAGTGAAGCATGGAAAGAAGAAGACAAAATAAAATTTGGGAAAGAGAAATGGGAATGAAAGAAAGAAAGGACAGCACAAGGCCAAAGTGCAAGAGAAACAAAGGGAAGGGGTCCACTTCATAAATGGAAACTTCCCTAGCCGCACAACCCTTATCCTATGGTTTGGTTGCAGTGTTGAGAGAGACAATGCACTTTCCCTCTTCTTTTAAACTTAGTGGGGATTTGTCAATTTCCTCATTCTTTACTTCATCATCTGTTGGCATCCACTTCTTATGCTCCCTCTTCACCCATCATCTCCCATTTTTTGCTTTCATTTCTCCCTTTTCTTTTCTTTTATATTTATATTAAGAGGATTCACATTCTCTTTGCTCCAATTATTAATATAGCCGCATTTTAAAAAAAATAAAATAATAATAAAAATAATAAGTTTTTATCTTAAATCAATTGTGATCGATTTTATGAATTCTCTAAAAAAAAATAAGCTCACAAATAATATAAACAATTATTGCACTTAGAGGGAGGGAAGGGTGTTTAATAATTGTAAGTGTTAAAAAAAAAAAGAAAAAGAGAAGAAAATGAAAGGGGTGAGGATGGGGTTGGTAGAGAGATTGATAAGGGTCATTAGTGGCCGCAAGTTCAGGTAGATATTTTGAATTTTGGGGTTGTGTCCAAAGACATTGGACCTCATAAATGTAACCCCCCATCCCATTTCATATGGACCATTAATATGTTAGGAACTTTAATTAAATGAACATGTTTTAATGTGTCTCCTTTTAATCTTCCTACGTCTTTCTTTTCTTTTTTCTTTTTTCTTTTTTTTAAATAAATCCATCCAAATATAAAGATCTTTATTCCTTCATCAATCAATCGTATTTGAAATACCCATATTATTTATTTATTCTAAACATATTTCTTTTTTTTATGCATGAAAGTGAGTAAATTATTTTAACCATTATAAATTTGTTTATTTGGTGATGTCACTCTTTTGCATCTGGCAGCAGCAACTTTAGTATCTGGTGAATCCTGTTGCTTCCTTAACTATGGGGACCCCAATAAAAAATAATAATAATAATAATTCAGTCTTTTAATGAATTGACTATTCTTTAGTGTGATTATTTATTTAATGTATTTTTTTTTTATTTTATCAATTTTCTTGTTTTTTTTAATTAAAATAAAGTTATTTTGAAACATTATTTAAATTGTTTTTTATATAAAATAAATCATTCAAATTGGAGAGTTTTTATTAATCAATTTGTTTTTTTTTTAATTGTATGCATTAAAAAAATTTAAAAAAAAATAAAGGTAAGAAAGAAAGAAAGAGAAGATTATGTGGTAAATATGGATACAGCTGGCTACTACCATTTGCCCAATTGTAAAGATCATATTAACAGCCAGGCTTTGGCTTTAGCCTCTTGAAATGACGTTACACCCACATCCCCCCCCTTCTCTTTCCACGTGGCTTACTTCTGCTGATTAAAAATATATTATTTAATTGTGATCTGTAATCTTCAGTGATTAAAAATAATTTAATATTATTTTTTAAAAATATTGAAATTTTTGGAGTGTATATTTTAGAATGAATTGAAGGGAAGTGGGGATGGTTTAAATTTAGAGGCAGTGGCCAAATGGGTGGTGACCCAGCTTCATCAACAACGACCACTTGCTGTCCTTGTCCTTTCATCCCCTCTACTTTTGGTACCGGAAAAAAAGTGATGCACTTGCTTTAGGGCCTCCATTGATAATGAAAGAGTAAATTAAGATATTTAACCGCTTTTTAGGTGTGAGATTTAAAATTCAATATTCATAAAAAATTCATTCATAAAGTAAAATTCTTACACTGTTATTGTTAAGATTCGAATATTGAATTTTTAATACTAATTCTACCACCTAAGTACCAATTAAACTATATTTATGTAGGATTTGCTTGTGCAACAGATTCATACCAAATCAAAAGTCTTTTTTTTATTATAATTGTTTTCAAGTAACTTCCACTACTAAAATGAAATACACATTTAATTATAATTACACGTTTAAAATTTTACATAAATTATATATATATATATATATATAACAAATTTTAAATTTTCTACATGCAGGACTTGTCAGGGATATTTCTCTTATAAGTTCATTTTTAGTGTATGATATTTGTTCCAAGTCAGTTTAAAAACAAAAGCAAATCAAATGCATACCCTGGTCTTTCTGTTCATATATAGGTTTTCAGGAATTGATAATTGTACAAAAAAGTTGATATACTATCACCTTAGAGATCTTCACACTTCGGTTCGATAAGATTATAGAGGGATAAATCACAGTGACTCAACGGTAGTCAAGTGGGAGGTCTTTAACTCAATACCCATAAGAAGTTTACCCACATATATGAAACTTCCACACTGCGGCTGCCGAGAGTCGAATCTTAAACCTTATACCAATTCTGCCACTTACTTACCACTAAACTAAGCTCGTGCGGGACTTCCGGAATTGATAATTATGGAGATGATATGTTGTGTAAGCTTTTGATTGGCATCTTTTTAATTTGGTAAATATCACATATTTTTATTAAACATTAATTTGTGTAATACTACAATTTATCAACTTAAAATTATAATATAAAATCATTTTAATTATGAATGTCGTAACACGAAAATCCTTTTCACCTATTCTAGCCAATTAGCATATCACTTACTTATACGATATTTTGCCACATCAGTAAAAAAATTACCACATCAATTATTTTTCTTTCCCTTTTCTCTCTTCAGCAAAAAAAATTAAAGGATAATTTTGTTATAATAATTAAAGTTGAAGAATGATATTGTTATATAGTTGAAAATTAAAGAACAATGTCGTTACTTTATCAAAATCTGAAAGACAATATTTTTACAGACAAAAGTAATACTTATCAAGTGATTTTAATTAATTTAATTAATGAATCAAACTTAAACTTTTTGAAGCTCAACTCGATTTGACTCATTTACACCCCTACTCCTAATATTCGGGTAAATTATACAGATTGTCCCTGAACTTTGAGGGATATAACAGTATAGTCCTTAAACTTCAAAATGTAACATAAAAATCCCTTAACTTTGAATTTGTTAACACTAAAATCCTCATTACCTGTAACCGCTGATTTTCCGGTAACAAGATAACGTGGCTTGTCCAAATGGGAAGTAACTCATCTATTATCTCTCTTCTCTCATGCCATATTTTTAGTCTCTCTTTTATCTTTTCTCTTCTCTTTCCTCGTCACTTGTGATTTACGATTTTACTCATCTCTCTCTTCTCTCTTCCAAAATGAGCGACCTACTTCCATTCCTATCATTACATTTTTCGTTTCTTTTCCTTTTCCTTTTTCTTGTATTGGATTACAACTACATAACGTTAGAATCCGAGGCAATTTCATAATTGCTCCGATTTATCAGGTATAAACTGAAAGGAATTACTGGGTGTTTATTGAGAGTTCCGTTTTAACCCAAAATTATCTTAGTAAAGATTGAAGAGAGAGAGGAAGAGTTGGGTCCTTTTGGTGGAGGCTATATTTTTTTACTCTTTTTTTTTTGTTGGGTTCTCGCTGGGTTTGATAAAGGGTTGGCTTTATAGCATGCTAATTATTTCTGATAAAGGAGGGAACATCAAAGTGAAAGAGCGAGAGAGATAAGGATAGTGAAGGAGAGGGAACATGAGTGAGCGAGGGAATAAAAAAATGCAAGAAACGAAGAAGAAGAACAATGGTGCTAATGAAGATTCCAAGAAGAAGGAAAGACATATAGTTACCTGGACTAAACAAGTTCTCTCTCTTTCTTTTATGGGTTTCTTCTCTATTTTTTCTTCTGCTTCTCCTTGTTTTGGAAGAGTTGACGGGTTTTTCTTTTTCTCTGACGGTATTTGCATTCCTATAGGAGGATGATATTCTCCGCCACCAAATTAACTTACATGTGATTGAATTTTAGGAGAGACGAGACGAGAGAGATGAGGAAAATTGTAAGTTGCAGATTACGAGTAAAGAGAAGAGAAAGATATGGAGAGAAAATAAATGAGTCGCTTTTCACCTGGACAAGCCACAATATCTTGTTACTGAGAAACCGTCGGTTGCAGGTAATGAGGATTTTAATGTTATCAAATTCAAATTTAAGGGATTTTTATATTACATTTTGAAGTTTAAGAACCATACTGTTACAACCCTTAAAGTTCATGGACAATACGTGTAATTTACTCCCTAATATTCCACTACTGGCGAGAAGATTTATTTTGTTATATTTAATTGTTGCATGTATTATTCTAATCTTTGCATATTTCAACTTTATTAATGTTTTATTGTCTCAAATTAAACGAATAGCAATTTGTATCAAATTTAAAGGTCGTCAATATGTAAAATGTGAACTTTCTAGATAACAATAATGAGTATACAAACATATTGTTTTAGATTTCTATGAAAAAACTTACTGGTTTTTCTATGTGTAAATAGATAAATGTGTGCTTCACGAACAATGCATGAAATATTTTTTAATTTCTATATTTCATTTTTTTGTTTTCTTTATTTTCTAAATATCATACACGTTCGACTAATAAGTTTGTATAAATGAAATAAATATTACTTCTATAAGCTAGCCAAATTAAGATTGCTTATAAAATTTATATCTTCCTACTTATTCCCCTCTTCAGTAATGATTATGCATCAATCTATTAGCCACAATATTTTGCTATTGATTTTTGGAATCCTAAGTAAACAGGACATACCATGTTTAAGAAATAAAAAATAAAGGATTTTGTGAACTTATAATATTATTCAGTTTAGTACAATAAGCAAGTGAAAAACTGAAATTTAGTTAAACCAATAGTTTCTACGAAGAGTGAAACTAAGGTTAAATCACTTTTATCACAATGTGTTTTGATTTTCGTTAATATTTTACTTCCTAAACCCCATTTATATACCAATAATATTTATTTTTTCTCCCTACGATTAAGGACACATTAGTGGAACAATTAGAATAACCATCTTCATATCAATTGCTATTATGTCTATAGATACATCATCTGCTTTCATCCTCTTTATTTTTTTGCCCAATATTTGCTAGGTTATCTACTGAATATGTTAGATTTTTCATTTTTTTACTTTAGATGTTATCTACAATATAATTATTAATTGAATTATTTTTCTTTGATTTCTCTTCATATATTTAATTAATTAAACTACATTAATTAAAATCACTTGATAAATACTGTATTTATTTATAAGAATATTATTTTTCAGTTTTTGATAATATAATACAATTGTCTTTCAATTTTCAACTACATAACAATATCATCCTTCAACTTTAATTATTTTAACAAAATTATTCTTTAATTTTTTTTACTGATGAGGGAAGAGAGATAGAAAAATAGTTAATGTGGCAATTTTTTACTGACGTGGCAAAATGTTACGTAAATAAGTGATCTATAATAATTAAAAATGACTATTGTGCTACAATCTTTATAATTAAAGAAATCTTATATTATAATTTTAAATTAAGAAACTATAGTATTACACAAATCAAAATTTAAAGATATTTACCAATTTTAATTAGTAGGCACTCTTTAACTTTTAAAAAAACACATTTTGTGTCCGCACGGGCTTAACTCAGTGGTAAGCAAGTGACATAATTGGTATAAGGTGCAAGGTTCGAGTTTCGACAGCCACAGTGTGAGAGTTTCACCTATGTGGGTGGACTTCTTGTGGGCACCGAGTTAAAGACTTCCCACTTGACTACTACTGGATCACCATGATTTACTCCTCCGTAATTCTATCGGGCCGAGATGTAGGAGCCTCTAAAACTTTTTGGTATAAGAAACACATTTTGTTTTTTATTTGCTAATAATGTCACTTACAATCTTTTTCTTATTTATATAATATTGTTTTTTGTTTTTATAGCATCCACCATTTCTGTTTTTCTTTTTTATTATACTTTACTCTCTTTGGTATTAAAAGATTGATAATCTCTAATTCTAAGAGACCCCCTCACCTCGGCCCGACGGTGTAAGAGAAGAAAGTAAACCATGATACACGACATCCTCTTAGATGGAAGGCTCAGGGACTCGGTGTATACAAAGAGTCCATCCAAAAAGTCAAACTCACATACTGTCGTTGTCGGGACTCGAACCTTGACTCTTTGATACCAACTCTACCATCCGAGTACCAATCGTGCTATGACCGTGCATGCATTTTCTCTCTAAATTATGCCAGGACGATTTAGTCAAATTTTATTATTTAGAAAAAATTAAAATCATAAATAATATAATTTTTTAAAAAGATATTTAAGATTTAATTAAAAAACTTGTTTTGATTTGTTAAATTTAAATATAACAATATTTAATTTTAATTTAAAATAAAATAAAATAAAATTTAATAATATTTTAATAAAGTAAATTTGAATTAGAGTATTCATTTACACTTATTATAATTCTGATTTAGATTTATACTCATAGATATAATGAAAATATATATATATATATGTATACAGGTTTAGACTTTAATAAAGAGGTGTTAGAGATTAGGTAGATTAAAGTGGATAATAGTGTTTAATGGGCCCTTCTTACTACACATTGGTCTTTGTCTTCTTTTAAAAAAAGAAGAAAAACGTCTTATCAGCTTCATCTTAAACTTAATTTAGTTTATAAAATTAAGTTTCTTGATTTTTTTTATTAAATTGAAAATCTATAAATTCAATTTCATTATTTTCTTGCTTTTTTTTTATTTTCAATCCTTCACTTTATTTTTAATTAAATTGAGTATAAAGTAAGACATTTATATAAATCAGAGCACAAAATAGCATATTTATATTTTGAGTTTTAATTTAGTTAGTTTGAATTTTTAAATTTATTTTTTTTTAATTTTGATGTTATTTTGAAGTTATTGATTTTTTTTTAATTTGAACGAGTTGCATTTATTTGAACTGACTTTATGCTTATTTATTTAGATTATTTTTTTTTAATTTAAGTTTGTCTTAGATTAAAATATATTTTTAAATTATATAGTCAGATTTTATATCTTTATTTGAAAATAAAAAATATTAAGATTTGAAGAGTCTAAAAATTTTGAAAAATATATCGACATTTTATCTACATATGATTTAATAACAATTAAAATTATTTATTTATATTATAATATTTAATTTTTAAAGCTTGTAACTTTTTTGATAAAACACATCGAATGAATAAGACTTTTTTTTATTATTATCTTCTTTTGAATTTTTATTTTTTATATTTTTTTATTACTTTTAAGAAATTTTTTTTCTAAATTTTTCTTTTTAATTTGTTTGAATTGTATTTTTAAGCGTAAAAATAAATATTTTAAATCAAAATTGATGCCAGCATCAACTTTTAAAATTAATTTTGGAAAAAAAAATATATATATATATATAAAAATAAAGAAGGGAAGGAAAAGACAGAAAAACCTGAATGAATTTCAAGAGCCTTGGAAGTAGTTGAGCTATAATGACCGACACATGTGGGTTTGTAAGTTGCAATTGGCCACTGTCCTGAGGAGAGGGGCGTGAAGCACGCGCGGGTCGACAATGAAAGAGACTGGTGGGTGTAAATTTTCTAGTGTAGGCCCTGTCATATAGATTCCCAGCATTATTGCACATATTATTATATACTCTGCACGTGTTATTAACCTCTATTTAATTTAATCCCAGCTTATCCTAATTTAATTATTTACATTAATATTTTATCTCAATTTTTAATTAAATAATATATTTCATCATTAACTTTTTTATATTTTATAATTTATCAGATTCTATTTATTATTTATAATATATTGAATTGCTAATAATTTTATAAAATTACTTTCACTATTATATTTATTAAATATTTTATAATTACGAATTTTATAATATTATTATTTAATTGATTAAACATATAAAAATAATTATAAATATTATTTTTTTGATAATAAAAAAAAAATAAATATAAAATAATTGAGCATGGGGGCGAACAAGAGTGAAATTGAAGGGGAACGTTCCTATTGCAAGAAATTGTGATATTGAGGAAAGTAAGTAATCCAATTTAGTAGCTAATAAAGAAAAGCAGAAAGAAAGTTTACGATTAGGATTCTCTCTCTCCCTCTCTCTATCAATGAGTCCATGTCTGTTCCAATCTCTGTGCGTGTGTGTGAAAATAGCAACCACAGGTTCTTCCCTCCATGACACCTAAATCATTTTCAGTGAGTTGGGTCTGCCTCAATCCCCATTACTGAATTCCACTACTCTTCAGTCTTCTCTGCTCTGGTAAAGTAAACTACTCCCTCTGATTTCATATACCAACCCTTTTGCTTTCTTTTTCCACTCACTTTTTATAGCTTTCTCTGCTGCTTTCTGCACTATTTATTTATACCCACTTTCTCTTTTCCCCATTTACTTCTGTGTTTCCTTCATTTGTTCTTGCACTGAATGCACGTGCGGTCTTACACTCTTTCACTCATTTTCTATGATGTTTTTCCTGCTTAATTTCTCTGTCTTTGACAAGTTGATTTTCTTCTGAATTGGTGGCTTCAATGGAGGGTTTTTGTCTTGCTTTTTTTTAGGTATTCAGGTGGGGATTTTTTTTGGGTACTGTGTACAGTGTCATAGCAAGATTTTTCACTGTTTACTGTTACAAGTGGTTTGGGAGACGGATCTTATTTGATTTTTGCCTTGTTGGGTAAAAAGTATATGAGAGAAATCATTTTCTTGCTTGTTTTAATAACCGTGTTTCTGTCTAATCTCTTAAAACAGTGATTCTACAGTATTGCAATGCAGTCTTGGAGCTATGTTACTGGGGAGAAGGGGTTAGTATCCAATGAAACAATTTCATCTTCTGATGCTATTGCCAAAAGCAAAAATGCCTTGATGGGCTGGGATTTGAAAAGTGCTTGTAGTTTTGGCAACAACATGGTCGTCTCAGGTCAACAAGCTATTGAAAATCATGGATTTGGGGAATTGATTTATCAAGAACTAACGGGAAAACAACTACATGATAATTCCATTAGAGATGCTCTGAGTAGCGAGGTTGGTGGTGGAAAAATCATCAATCCTTTTATGGTTAGCACCAATACTTTTTCTGTGGAAGATGAATCCACCTCCAGGCTTTCTAGCTCTGTTGTGGACTCTAATAGTAAGGATTCTTCATTCATTGATTTGAAGCTGGGAAGGTTTGGTGATCCTGCAGATTCTCAGAGTCCCAAGATTTCCAAAGGAGCATCCATTCTGTCTTCGTCTGAGTCATCTGTGCCTTCAAAGAGAGCGAGACTGGGAGTGAATTCCCAAACTGCCCATTGCCAAGTTTATGGTTGCAATAAGGATCTCAGCTCCTCAAAAGAATATCACAAGAGACATAAAGTCTGTGAAGTTCACTCTAAGACTGCCAAAGTTATTGTGAACGGAATGGAGCAGAGGTTTTGCCAACAATGCAGCAGGTATATATTTTCTTCTTCAGAATTCACTTTAATTGCTGATGAAAGATCAAAACTGATAGACGTGAATGG
>CAOGCB010176267.1:0-34590 GCA_948266635.1 Cnidoscolus chayamansa | reverse complement strand
GTTCATAACTCTTGTTTTTATCATCATATTCTTTTTACCAAATCTTTAGGTCAATTTAAATCTCAGCCCTAGTTTTCCCTTTTTCATACAAATCTATTTTATCACTTAAAAGTTAACAAAGATTGAACACTAACCTTTTTGGAAACTCTTCCATGTCTTCCTCTTCCTCTTTCTCTTCTTCTTCTTCCTTTCCCTTTTTCCTTTTTCCTTCCTCCCGTCGGGTGCTCTCTCTTTTGTTTGATAGAATGCCTAATTAAGTTATTAAGATAAGTTTTATACTTATCCTCAAATGAGTTTGACTTTTATACCCCTTTTTGTCTTTTTCCTCTTTTCCTTTATCTATTTCCTTTCTTTTCTTTCCTTTATCTTCTTTTCTTTTCCTTTTTCATTTACTTATCTTTTTTATTTTTTATTTTTATTTTTCATACCATTTTTCTTTTACTAACACATATTTATTTACCTCTTTACCTCTTTACTTTTCTCATTTTCTTCCATTTCTTCCTTTTATTTTCATTGACTTTATTTTCTCTACCTTCTTAAATTTCTAAATCCATTTTTCTACATTAATTATTCATTCAATTACAAATTTTATTATTTTAGATGCCTAAACTCCTAGGCCCCAAAATCCGTTCGTAACAGCAAGTGCATTGGACTTGTAAAATACTGCAAAAACTGTATTTTGTAGTCCCATTGGAGATGCCCTTACGCGGAAGGAATTTCTGGAGGTTTCGAAAAATGGCGGTTCTTCTATTTATATAAATATATATAATATTGAATTTTTATTAATAATTTAAATTCAATTATTAAGTTGAAATTGAATACATGTAATAATTAGCATAATATGAAAAATAATAAAATAAAAATACTAATCTTAAAGTAAATATTTTGAAAAAATAGTAATGAAAAATAAAATTCAAATCAGTATTTTACTCACAAATAAATAGGTATGGATATGCTGTTAAGTGAACCCATCTAAGCTCAAATTTTAACTAATTCAAATTTTATTGACTCTTGAAATTGAAATTAAAAAAAAAAATCTAATAAAGCTTGGTATTATAATTGAATATATAATAACATAAAATCCAATCACATTATTATTTAATTAATATTTATTGATAAATGTTATTATTACTTATAAAGGAGAAAAATAAACATAGCGTTCCTTTAAAATATTTATATAATACTTTAAATAAAGTTTTTTTATTTTTTTTAAAAAATGAAAAACATAATAATAATAATAATAATAATAATAATAAAATTGTTTTTAAATTAATTAAAATATTCATTCTTATGGATATATTATGTCTCAATAAAAAATTTTAATTTACATATACTTATTTTACTTATTATAAATAATAATTATATATAAATTACTAACATATATCACTCAAAATTAGATATAACTACGACCAATTATATCACTATTAATTACTTAAATTACATATGATTAGTAACTATAAGTTGCATTGTTAAATTAATTAAAAATTTGGGAATGATAACATATTATTTAAAGTGTTGATAACATGTAAAATGTGGAGTGTGTGTTTTTAAAAATACTAATACTTTATTTAAGATGCTACTAACATTGGTAGGTATTTGAAAATTCTAACGCTTTAAATAATATTTAAAAATGATAATATAATAACAAAAGCATTGATAAATTAGGATTTATCAATGTTTTCTTTTATTAAATATTTTTAAATAAATTTAAATTTCTCAACACTTATATATTTAATAATTACATAGTAAACTTTATTATTGACGTCTTTTATTTGTGTTGTTAAAAAATAGTTGGGATAACACATTTATTATGGTGACTTTTTCATACAAAATAGTAATAAAGAATCAAAAGGGTAAAAAAGAAAATTTTACAAACAATTAAGGAAAGGGAACATCTATAATTGAAGTTAATTGCAATCCAATAGTAGATGTATATTACTGTGTACCTAGGAGGTAATATTACCATTTTTTTTTTCTGCTCCAATTGCTAATATATAATGTTTTACATTTATCTAGGAACATTTGGGTTTTCATATCAATAGATATTAAGTCTCGATTTTTTCATGCAAAATAATATTTAGGAATCATAAAAGCTGACAGATTACAAACAACAAAGTAGAAGGAAAATTAGATGGATTCAATCAAAACATCAATATAACAAATGTATCATATCCCAATGCATATTTTTATATTAATATAAAAAAGAGTTTGAAAAGATAATACCCACGTTTATTATATAAATAAACGTAACCAAAAGTGTTAGTATATAGTCTGTTGCCAATAAAATTACAACTCAAAGTATTGCATAGGTAACAATTTTAACAACACATGTGTTATTAAATGATCATTTGCAACACTTAAATAAGTATTAGTGATAAGAATATTGCAATGTAAATTAAATTGTAGGATCAAACACTTATTACCACTCCATTCAGCACTTGCTAGGATTCAAACTTATGATCTTCACTCTGATGCCAATTGTACCACCATGACAAAATCTTAACTATTAGGAGAGGCGTAACTTCAATTCCTTATTAAATTTAAATTAATTTTTCATACCAATAAAAATTATTTAAAATTATAAGATATAATAAAAAATTAACTAAATTATTAAAATACTCCTTCTTATATATATCATTTAAATGTTAATGCTTTTCAATAAATGTTATTAAATAAATTTAAAATTTTCAACACTTTAAATAAAACGTTGGTAATATTTAAAAAATGATAATTTAATAATAAAAGTATTGTTGATAGACTTAGAATACTTAGAATATTAAAGTTCTTATTTGATTAGGATTCTTCCTTGATTAGGAATTCTAATTCCATTGGGATAGCTCTCCTATATATACATGTATATATCTTGAAAACATTATTAGAGAATTCAATAAAATAAAAGTTCTCAAAATCTTCATATTTACATTATTGTAGTCCAGCCGTTCAACACAAAACCATTGAGCACATGGGAAAGAGATGGTTTAGCGAGAATCCTATAAATTTAACAATGATGAACCAACAAGCAAATAAGACGCTAATAAACTAGATTACAGTCAAAAGAACCCCAAAAAAATGGAATCAACTAAATATTTCATATTAAGCCTACCATAAAAAAGATCTCATTTAGGAAACATGTAAGAGAATTTTGAAAATAAAAAAAATGAGAAAATGCAATCATGTGACTATATTCACTGTGCAGAGTATTTAACATAAACATTGGAATAATCATACCTTATCCATTCCAGATATTATACTCTTTACTAATGGCACAATCTTGCTGCTACGTACAACATCATATCCCAAGAAGTACTTTGCTTGAGATAATGCAATCACAATGGCTGATGCAGTTGTGAAGCCGGAAATCACGGAGTGGCTAATGAAGCGTATAAGCCATCCAAGCCTGCACAAACAGAACCTATGTATTGATCTCCTAATTCTGAGTTTATATTCAATCAAATTAATGATTAACTTCACAGTGAAGGCATGCACAGAGAAAATAAACTCTATTTCATCTTGATGAGGCATCAAAAATCAACAAAAGCAAAACTACAGTTTCAGATTTTAAACCATGAGGATTTCGAAAGGAACATATGCACTGACATGTTGGCATAAAAGCAATCACAGTGCAGGAGCAAATTTGTGACTGTTAGTTTGATGATGAAGTTAAGCAGCAGTACCTCAAAAGCCCCATGATGCATTCCAGAATTCCAACCATTAGTGCTAATAATATAGCAAGTTCCGTGTATAGCTCATCAGAAGAATCAACAATTCCACCTAAAACGTTAGAAACTAGGAGAGAAACCAATGCCACAGGACCAGTTGCCAGTTGCCGAGATGACCCAAAGATGGCATAAACAAATACTGGCACAAAACCACAGTCTTCCTTGCCAAACCAGTTCAAATAAATATATAAATAAATTACAATATGATGAAGAGGTTTAAACTGGAGAGCGAACGCCTAAGATAACTATAAGAAAAAGATAATTCAGCTGTGATATTCCAGCAATGTAATGTTGCCATTGTCATTAGATAATATAATTCAGTAAGATGCTGACGGTACCACCAAAAATTAAGAATGATCAAAGATGGGTGTTCATATTTGCAATAAAAGATTCCAATTTTTGGCATTTATCGAATTTATATTTATTTGAGAAACAAAGTAAGCTTTATATTACTTTTAGTGTTAGAAATTCTGAAATTTTGCCTTTCGATAGAATTTAAAAATAGTTTCCAAGGGTATAATCTACAAAATTTTAATTTGAAACAATTTTCCCATACACTTACATAGTCCATAAATTGCTTGAAGTCCAGCCAACTTTGCATAAGACATTGCCTGTTCAAAATACTATAACATTAACAACCAACAAACTATTTATTCTTTCTGGGACCAACACTATAATAATAATAATAATAAATAAATAAAAAAAATTAAAAAATCACTCATTAACCTTCTACATTGAATTCCATTAAATAATTGACTGATCATAACAGTAATGATATTAGTCAGTTAATATATTCCAACAGTAAAAAAAAGAAAAATCAAAACCGCGTGTGGTTGCTGAGAATTCATAATTCTCCACTGGCCAACATCCCTTAGTTCCAAAAGAGTAAGCTCTTACTAGGGTCCACACTCCGGTCTGACAAGTGCATAAGGGGTAAATTACGGAGCTGACTATTCGAACTATGTCCTTAGTTCTAAATTTGTCACCCGATTACCAAGCGCTCCAACATCCCATTTCAAAGCAACCAACCACGTCCTAACTTGAAAATCTGGTCTCTAATATCTTTGCTAACCACAACCCACGATAAGAGCCCAAAAGTCAGAAACAGTACTAATAGAATTTTTCAAAACAAACTTATTCAGATCACACACAGTTAACGACTTGAAAATCAATAAGCCGTCTCTACAATGCAGAATCCATTTAGATAACTTGTGAGAATTGAAAATATAAATCTATCCAATCAAATGCAGTTGAGTGCTGGATGCAACTACGACCAACTTAAACAGATGTGTACAGCATGCGTTGAAAACGTGCAATCCACACAGTACAACATGTGTTTGGTTGCAGAGAAACAAGAAAGTTTGAAGAGAGAGAGAGAGAGATAGGACACACCCACATAAGGAACTTGGAAAACAAAGTCAGTAGCATTACTTCTATAGACTTGACAATTAAAAAGACAACGTGTTCTTTAAGTTACACTTATGCACATGCATTTGCTCCAGTTGACTCGTTCTCCTTCAGAAACAGAATTATAAATTTTCGTTTCTTTTCCTTCGTTTTCCTTGGAACCAAACAAACATAATTTTTTTAAGTAGTCAATAAGAAACAAAGATATACAATCACCTGCGGCACGAGCATAATACCGATGGTGGTACCGGCCATAAGATCAACCTGAAAATACTCGCGCCATTTATAAGTCCTAATCCAACGGCAACAAGGCAAGAACGTATCAATCCATTGAGCAAAAGACTTTCGTTTCGTTTTGGTTATCCAGCGAGAGAAAAGAGCAGAAGGAGGAGAAGAGGCGAGAGAGAAAGACGACGTCGCATTAGGATGCTGCAGAGGAATTATCTTAACTGGCTGGGAGCTGGACGCCGACATAGATGATCCGAAGGTGGAGGTGAAGTCGGGAGTGCTGGAAGATGCGTAGGTTATCTCCATGAGCACCCAGCGTGCATCGGAGGGAAAGGGTCTCAGTAGGAGAAGAGAGAATAACAATAAAAAGAAAAAACATAAGAAGAATAAGAAGAACGCGGTGGAGTATGAAATAAAGTTCAAGGGGTATTTTAGTAATTACAGCTTACTAGCAGGTAGTTTTGGCGGGCAGTTAAAATCTCACTTCACGTGGGAGTCCAAATTAAGAAATTTCGAAGGGAGTGGATAGAAGCCGAAGTGCAAGAAATTTCTGGGAGGTGGATAAGCTATTGAGGCCGTATGATTTTGGCCATAGCCACTCAAAGATTGCTTCGCTCCTTCCCAAATTTAACCTAAACATTGCTACTTTGTATTTAGACCCAAAAACGACGAAACATGCATTCAAATGTACATAGATGTCATTTCCGATATTGTTCAACGCAACCCACTCAATATTTAAGTTGGGATTAGAAGCAATTATATTCACTAATCTGTCTGAATATGAAATTAGCCAGTCTCGCTCCTTTCAAGCTGACCAATATTTCAAAAGTAAGCCACCTCTGGCTTTGCGGCAAAATAACAAACAGTTTGGATACGACCCATTTTGTAACAGCGTCACTGATGCTACTGCAGGCTACGCTCGGTCCCAAGTTCTTGTGTATCATACAACGCCTAACACCACATCCAAAAAAGAAATGCTAAGAGTTTATATTCATCATTTTGCTTTTCTTTTCTTTTTTTTTTTTCCTTCTTTGGTATTTCTAAACTGTCTTCATAAGCTTTCAATCCATATTCTTTATTTCATCAGACTATTCTTCATACATCTTCGCCTTCTTCCCTTTAGAGAAGTTCAGGAAGGATTTATCGTTGTTGTTAAGAAGGCTTTAACAGCCTTATGGGAGTACTACAGATTCAATTTTAACATAGTCTTATGGCGGCTGAGGCCCAACATCAGATCAGATTGAGAGCTTCTATACCATCAACACAATTTTTTATATATTGCACATTAGGAACTATTGCAGCCGATGGGGTGCTCAGACTGCTGCCAAGCAGTCGATGTAGGTTGCCCAGATCTCTTGCATCAGGACCTAGTGGTCCTTAAGCATTTAAAGTTGATCTACTTTCTAACAGCCTCCTACCCTCAAATTAGAATTGAATTATAAGCTTTTAGAATATACTTAAAAGAATAATCAAGTATAAAATATTAATTGCATACTTAGTATTATAATTTTTTATACAATCCATAAATCAATTAAACTTGCAAATTTATTTATTTAAATAGTTCAATGATTAGCATATTTTATATTAACTACCTTGATTTTAATACACTGGTGATTTGAATTGTAGATGAATCCGTTAATCAATAGTTAAACAGGGTTGGTGATGAAAGGATCAGAGGATGGAAGGAGGCTGCTCAGGCAGGAGATATCAGTGCCCATGTGTAGTTTGCACATGGAATTTCAGATGGAGATTGTGAACTTGAAGGCACAGTTTGCTAGGAAGCTAAATCAGGATGGGTTTAGCCCAATGCATCTGGATTTATAACATCACAAAACCCTGATGTTGCTCTGGCTCCTAGATGTGGTTGAAGGCCTTGTCTTGCCCTGAGTTCTTTAAAGGTGTGACCTTGGAAGGCGACACCACCAACCTGGATTGCTGTTCATTGCTACTCTCTACACAGCTTCTGTTATTTCTGATTAGTAAATTACCAATTCAATTTTGTATCTTTTGGCATATTAACACTTGTCTAGCTTTTCTAATGGGCATGATGATTCTGGGGATCGTAGAGTGGGATGTGGGGTAATACTTCGCCAGCCTATTGTCACGTACCCAATGTTTTTTTCCCCAAAAACTGCCTTTCAGCACCATGCAGCCTTGCTTCTTCTCTGCAAAACTAAGTTAGTCTTTTATAAGAAATATTGGTATGGTAAAACCAACTAATCAATAGGTGTGTGTGTTTTTGGGGGGTTAGGAATGATAAGGATTAAAGGAGAAGGATGGTTATGTGTATATTGCTTCTCAATAATCTATGTAATTTATTTAGCCACCGCAGAAATCCATTATAACGTGTTCCGAAAATCTGCATGCATTTTTTAAGTTAATTGTCCAATGAAATAGACTAGAAGACACTCAGCAAAATTTTCGAATTATGCAAACTGACACTCTCATGGTGTTACATTATGGGTAAATATCATATAATATACTTGAACTTTAAGGGTTGTAACAGTAAGGTCTTTAAACTTCAAAATGTAACATAAAAATACATAAACTTTAAATTTTGTAATATAAAAAATCCTCATTACATGCAATGACCGGTTTTACAGTAACAAGCTGACGTGGCTTGTCCACGTGGAAGGTGACTCTCTCTCTTCTGCCACATATTTTCTCAATATTTTCTCTCTTTCCCTCTTTTCTCTTTTCTCTTTTTTCTCTCTTTTTTTTATCTTTCCTCGTCTCAGTCAAAGACTTGCGCTTGTAGAGTGGAGGGCGGAAGCCACTCATTTCATTCTGTATCAATGGCTTTGCAGTCTTACTTCGCCCTCTCGAGTCAAGCTCCCTACTATTATAGCAACAGCCTGAAATCCTGTTTCTCCAAAACTTTACTTTCACTTTTTTTACCCAAAGTTTCGTTGTTTACGAGAAATGACAAATCACCACCATTATCATTTTGCTCAAGCAAGAGAAAGCTAAACCTCGTAATTCTTTCTATAATCATTAATGAATATTTACTTAACACTTCTGAGACCAATTTGGCTCTGGAATTAGAGTAACTCTAGAGGTACACAGATCCTAAGGTAGGATTTACTCTTCTCGTACCCTCTTCTTATGTTAAGGTGGATAAAGTAGGAGCAATTGTGTTGTTTGAGGAGATAAACAAGGCAAGTAACAATGTTGAGGTTGTGGTGAACCCAGTTCATCTCACCAGCCTTAGTGAATTCGAGGCTCCTCAATTTGTGGCTGACAAGCTTATCCAAGCTGAAAAGCACAAGATAAGCGTTTGGTTAAATGTGATGGGTTCACAACACTACATCTGGTAATCATTAAACTCTTCTTTCTCTTCTGGTTTAGGAGCATAAGTTAGCTATCATAATAGGTTTCCTTCCCTTTTGTATCTCTCAGCATAAGGGTGACAATTGGCATCGAGGAGACTCGAACCCAATTCATTTCAAGAAAAGAGGAATCGGCACCAAGGAGATTCGAACCCAATTCATTTCAAGGAAAGAGGATAAATATCCTAAATCCACCTGAAAAGCTTTTTTTTTTAATTGAAAAGAAAAACATTTAAGGAAATCCGTTCTATTTAACTGAGAATGAGGAAAATGGGTTTGAGAGACAGACGAGGGAAAATAGTAACGAGAAGAGAGAAAAGAGAGAGAAAAGAGGGAGAAAAGAGAGAGAAAAGATGGAGAAAGAGAGAGAAAAGAGAGAGGAGAGAGAAAATATGTGATATGAATAGATGACTCACCTCCCACGGACAAGTCATATCATCTTATTACTGGAAAACCGGCGACTGCAGATAATGAGGATTTTTATGTTACAAAATTTAAAGTTCAAGTATTTTTATGTTACATTTTGAAGATTAAAGACCTTACTGTTACAACCCTCAAAATTGAGGTATATTCTATTATATTTACCCGTTACACTATTCACAAGTGAAAGAAAGGTGGCAGGCAGTAGAAGCCTTAGAAAAAGGTTTGTTTTGTACTCAATTTGAGTTCATTCATGTCTTTGTTCCTTCTGGCTCATCTTTTGAAATGCATGTCCCAAGTTAATCACATGAAGATTATGCAAGCAATGTTGCCTTGTGGCCGTTTTCAATCTCAGGTTGGCAGGGAAAGGGCAAGTAAAAATAAAGTCCTATTAATTTAATCTTTTTACAAAATAAGCTTCAATTTTGCATTTTAAGTTCGGTTTGATTTTTCGGTTATGACCCATTATTTCTCACCCCTACTTGAAATAAAAATCTTAAAGAGATGATCATTTCCCTAATTAACACGACATTAGAAGAAAACAGCAATCAACCTCTACTATATAATAATTAGTTCTCAAATACAGTGGAAATATTAATCTATGGACAATCAACAATGTTTTCTCCAAGCCATCTTCCCTTGTCTGAATCGAACAATCACCAATTCCCAATTTGAAACCAGTACAATGTCCAGTGAACAACCATTTGCAAATGCTCTTCGCCAGCAATTACTCATCATCCATAATTGCTTAGGCTTCATGGAATCTAGACCCTGTGGAAAAAACCAAAAAAACAGAACAAAAGGTTTGGATTTCCATGTTACTATGGAAGTGACTGTGCATGCTCAGGCTTGTGTGTGTATTCGTAATCAAGATGAACAAAGGCTCGCTCGATCTCTGGCAGCAGCTCGAGCTTCTCCTGTAGGGATTCCCCGATATCATGAGCCTCTTGCAATGGCATGCTAGCAGGCAGTACAATGTCAACCTCAACAAAATAATGAGACCCAAAGGTGTAAGCCCGTACTGTGTCAATGTGCCTGACAGCCTTGTGATGGTTCCAACAGAGGTATGTAAGCTTTTTCAAATAATCTGGAGGAGCTGACTTTCCAACAAGGGAATTCACATTCTCCAACACTGTCATTGACCATGTCCGAATGGTGTATAAGGCCAACTGCAGCAATGTCAAACCTCATGTTATATGTACGCACAACTATTTTTTGAGTTGCTACTAAAGCTCTTACTATGCTAATTTTGAATCATTAAATCACATCTTTATTAATTTGAAGAATCGTGCTGGTGCTCTACAAACATAGTGATCAGCTTCATATCATGATGCAGATAACACTAAATGGCAAGGTACATTTACAGAAAGAGGATACATTGGAAATGCTCAAATTAATAAATAGTAGTCTTACCTGTTATCCACAAATGATGGTCTGTCGATATCAGAGACTTAAATCCACTAAAAGGTACCTAACTGGTATATAGAAAATAGTAGAAGAGAACTATGCCAATTGCTAATGAAAAACATATAATTTCCTGTGCTATTAACTCATATACAGTAATGGAGAAAATGATAGCAGGAAGAAGGGACAGCAGAGGAGGGAGGTGGGTTGTACTCACAATTATAGCCCCAACAGGATCCATCCAATCTTCCATGTAATTTGCAAGAAGCGCAGCAATAAGGCCAATGATATTCGTAACAACATCAAAAAAATGATCTTGGGCATAAGCTTTAACAATCTCATTGGTAAAAGCACGGCAATAAACCATCAGCAGAAGTTTTACGAAAGTCACTGAAAGCATAATGCCCACAACCCAACGCTCTTGCTCTTTGGTCAATTCAAATTCATTCTCCTGAAAAGAGCATTAGAAGATAAGTGAGGATGGATATCCTTTCAGGTACATCCAGGAGTTTCTATATTTTTCATTTTCCCCTAAATCCTAATAAGTTATCATTACATTCATCATGAAATGGGACTAGTACATCCTAGGAATTTGATCAGGGTTTACTTACATCAGATAACAATGTGCGTACTGATTCCAAGATTATCTGCAGTCCCAGAGTTGCCATTACAGAGGCAAAAACAAGAATTCCCTGTACATGATTCACAGATTTAGTTGAACATTACTTGAAATTACAGTAATTTAAAGTGCTATGAAGCATCAAATACATGTGTAATTTCTACAAAGAAAGTTTCATATTTTATATCTGGAATAGAAATATGACTGCCAGTGTTCATGGATATATCATATGCATGGATAAATATTAATTTACAATGTATAGTTCTATGGACAAAGTTACCATATGTTATATCTGGAAAAGACATGACACCAATAGATATTAATCTGCTAAAAACATTAATTCAAAATCTGGTGGAGACCTAAATTTACAATGTATAGTTTCAACAGAAAATATTTTCCACATTTTATATCTGAAACAACATGCCTACTATTATTCACAGATACACATACATAAACATGCAGATAAACATTGATTTGCAATCTGGTGGAGACCTAAATTTACAAGCCTTTACAGTGTTCATTGCACACATGTAATATCATGAGTAAAATGTTTCCAATTCTTAGGGTAAATTTCACGAAAGGTACACGAACTTATTTATTTTAACAATAAAGTGTACGAACTTTAATTTGAAGAAAAATGGGTTATTCTAGGTCATGTGTATTTTTTGTCATGAAATTTTAAGTCCATGTATTTTACTGTTACAAATTAAAGTTTATGTATTTTATTGTTAAAACTAAATAAGCTCATGTATGGTCGCTGAAATTTAGCCCTAATTGTTATGACTTAAATTGAACATAAACAAAATTTAAGTTCAGGCAAAAACAGAAAAAAGAAAAGAAATAGCCACATAGAGAAACATAGAACAGTGGGGAAAAAATTCAGTTGCAAGAAGTGTTCTTCTGGGAAATTTTGTTTCTTACCTGACAGATATATGCTTCATCAGGTTCTTTTGGTTTACCATATTGTTTCGTAGGAGCATTCACAAACAGAGTGACCAATCCACATTCTGTTGCTTTTTCCCTATTCTTAACCAATTCTCTAATGCAAGCTTTGTATTTTTTGAGCTGTTAGTTTTGCTTGTTATACTAATCCTAAAATTTGATAGTTTAAGCAACATGTAAGTTCTCTGATAATGCATGTATACTAATAACAGAATGGTATGCTGCTAATTGCCGAGTTCTGAAAATAGCTCTGTGATGTAAAAGAGAAGTACAACAAACCAAACAAATGCACACTAGATGATGGACTGACCAATGGCTGCATGCGCTTCTTCCCAATAGGGTACTGATATGGATTTGCTGTTTGCATAGTGAATGCAGTAAACCACAAGATGAAGCCAGATAGAAGATCCAGCAGAGAGTCCAATGTGGAAGCAATGATGGCTAATGAACCACTTCTGACGGATGCATAAACCTTAGCAGCAAAAAGAACCATATTAGCAAAATTGGATATTCGGATAGCAAAGGTCTCACTTCTAGCCAAACTCTCCTGCTCTTCCTGCACCCATATAGAAAAAAGTTTTAGTTAAAAGAATTAGAGCATGCACCAATTATGTTTCAGTTTCAGCTTAGCCAATGGGAAAGAAGAAAAATGAACCTTGGACATTCCAGGAATAAAGCCACGTTCTGCTAAGGCATCCATTTCATTGAAACCCTCAAGCATTTCCACCTGCTGCTGATAGTACTCAGCTACATCATCTTCTGGACCTGAAGCCATAAAACAACATAAATCTGTGGTCACTCACACAATCTCTTTGAACTTTTAATTGCAAGCATACTATCATCCAACCATAATCATGTAGCCAACTAGATATCCCACATCCCTGCACTTGTCTTTATATAGATAGAAAGTCGGTGTAAACTGTACTCAACTAATAAAGTTAAATCATAAAGTGAGGTTTTCTCCATAGCTCTTCCTAATACCAGAGTACACATGATACCATGAAAAGTAACCAGCATCTATCAACAAATTAACATTCCACAAATGCAGATGTAGTAAGCTAACTCTAGTACAAACACTGGTTACTTCTTCGTCAACTCATTCCACTATATGTGAGTTATTATCGACTCTATGGGCATGCAGGAATACTCACAGGCTTCCAGCGCATCAGCAAACTTACAAGCTTAGCCTTTTAGCAAGATTAGGTATGACCTAGAGTCAATAGATAACACACAGCCCATATTTCCTTTAATCAATCAAGAAATACAGAAACAAGTTTGCCATGATTCCCTAATAAAATCTCTTATCAGAAGTCACTAAATTCCAGTTAATCACACACCTATTCAACACAATAAAAAAGAGGGGAAGGGTAAAGAAGTAGCCTTTCACAATAAAATCTTTCTCTCTTTTATGGCCAAAGTACACTACCCCATATAAAACCAAGACAACAAACAAAGACCCATCACGACCTCTTGTTACTTATATAAAATAAGAAATAATCAACAACTCAATTTGTATACTTCTTAACAATATCTGTGATAAGAGTCACTCAAAGACAAATAATAATAAAACATCAAAACAATAAATAATCAGACAAGTAATAAATGAATACCCAAACAAGCAAAATTTAAAAATAAAAATCTATAATGCACAAAAAGCTAAAACAGAATATTTACATTCACAAACGAAAATCACACAAATGGAAAAAAAAAAAAACAATGAAATCAGATACCAAAACGATAAGCATCAAAGTTTCCATGTACACATATATAATCTGTTTTCTGGTAAGAAATTATTCAAGGAAGGGAAAGTTGGTGAAATTACCTAAAACACCAAGACAATCATGGAGGCTACGAGGCGGTTTTTTGTCTTTATGCTCAGCAGACAGTTGATAACCATCAAAGTTTAACCTCCACGATCCATCAACATTGCTGTTGAGAGGCAACAACGAAAGCTCCTCCTCGTTCACGTGCGTCGCCGGCTCCACCATTCTCGTTTCACTCGCCGGAGGCCACCAGATTGAAGAAGCAAAATAATGCAAGTATTGTTGTTTTCGTGTGATTACTAAATATAACGTGTGCTTAGAGGAAGCAAGGGCATGGAGTGGAAATTTAAAGCAAATGAAGGGTATTTTGGGGATAAAAAAAATATAGATAGGCTAAGCCTGTGGTTGGCACTTGACACGCTTGACTGGAGGCGATTTGTTGAACCAGAGAAAGGGAAAGTGAAAAATCGTTAGGCACAAATAATAGATAAATACAGAAACCTATTTTCCACTTGGTAGTATCTGATTGGTCGAGTGGAAAGCACGTGGTTATCTGAGTAGAGGCGCAGGTAATTCGTGTGGATTTGACACGTGTACGGATAGATTTAAGGCGGGGAAGCAGATGTGTTGATTGTTATATTAATGCTGTTGATTCTGTTGCTTGCAAATGTGGATCGGGATAATAATAATAATAATAATAATAATAGTAAATATTTAATTTAATATTTTTTTATTTTTTTTATTTAAAATTAGTTTCACATTTTTGAAATTTAATTTCATGATTTTTTATTTTTTATTAAATTAATTAATTTCTTTAAACTTATTCATTATGTTTAAATAGACAAAATTTAAATAAATTTATATAATTTCATTAAAATTATTTAAATTTATAATTTATAATAAAAAGATATATATAATTTTATGATAATCAATTTTTAAATTAATTTAATAACATAAATATAATTGTTTCTTTAAGTCATCATTTAAATTTTATATTTATTTTAATATATCATTTTTCTTAATTATTAACAATTTTATTATTAATTATTAATTTTATATATTTTACTATTATAAATTAAAATTTATTTAGTAAAAGTTATTCTATATTAATATAATTTAATTGAAGTTATAAAAGAAATAATATATATTGAAATAAAAATATAAAATTCATTAAATACTAAATTGTTAATATTAAAATAATTTCAAAATTTTAATTTTTTTTGTTAAAAAATGAATGAAAAAAATAAATATATATGTAATTTAATTATAGAAAATCTTTTTAAGGACTAAATTAAAATTAAATTTAAAAAAATTAAATTAGAATCAAAGAACAAAAAATCAAATCAAAATAGAATAAAAAAGAAAAAGCAATTAAATTAAGATCAAATCAATATATTAAAAAAATAAGATTAAAATTTGAATTACATTATATATATATATAATATTCCCATAATGGTAAAGGTGGTTGGTGCAATCATTCAAGGCAAGTTGATGGGTGGGCCCTCATCTTAATGCAATGGGCAACCATCAATCATATTAATTTAAAATGTATGTTCATTTAGTGATCCATTTTGACTGCCTCCTCCTAACCCTATGTTTGGTTGGAGTGTAATACATCAATCATTTTAATTAAATAATTATATTTATAAATTAATTTATAATTTTATAAATAAATAAATTTTTAAATATTAACGAATCGAATATCAATAATATTAAACTTGATTCGTTTATTAAATAAGTATAAAAAATAAAATAAAATTTACTTTATTTAAAAAACAAATCAAATCAAGCTGAATTTTTATCGAGATAAATTTTTAATAATTCATGAATAATTTAATTTATTTGTAATTTTATATTTAAGTATATAATCAGAGCAGGTGAAGACCCTGTGTAAAGTGTATCATTGCACAGGGCTCTAAAATTATGAGAGTCTAAAAATATGAAAATTTTTTTTTTTAATAAATGTTACGAGAATGACACTTTTTAAATAAAATATTGATATTAGCTTCAATTTGTATTTGAATGTTATTTACAATTTAAATAAAATAATAAATTTTTAGTGTTTTATTTTGTAAAATTTTTTTAAAATATTTTATTATTAAAATTATTATTTTAATTTTAAGATAAGAATAGAGTCTGTTGAATGTTTAAGACGACCTTATATATAATTGAAATAAAATATTATAATAAAAAGCAAACCGATATAATTTAGTAAGTTTTCACTATTTTTAAAATAAAGAGAGTGAATAAAATTTTAAAAACAAGCCTTTTTATTTATTATTTAAAAAATATTTATTTTAATAATAATTAAAAAAGATATTAATTATATTTGAGGTTATATTTTAAAGATGAAAAGATATTATAAATAATAAAAATTTAAGTATTTTTAAGGTGTTTAATTAAATTAATTAATTATCAAATTTTATTGATTTTTATTAATTTATAAATAAATAAATATATATTTCGTGATGGAAAGCAAAAAAGCATCATTAAATGAAGAGATGAAAAGGCGGTGGGAATAAAAGTCAAATAAATAGATTCATGTAATAAAATCGTAAAGATGAAAAAAAAATTATTATTAATTATTGATGTTTACCATTTTGTCTTGTCTTGGTGCAAAAGTTGACATTGTCTAACTGCATGATTAACTTAATTATCGATCGTTCGATCTCATCAACGGTTGTAACATCAAGCATATTTTTATACTTCTTTTTTAATAACAACAAATCATGGTCCATGCCCATACAGAAAATGAGCCACACATAGCCCACTCCAATAAAGGTTAGGTCCGAGCCCAGAACAGATATTAACTTAATTCATATCAAAAAAGAGAATTACCAGCACTATATATTTTTCATTCTTTATCGATATCTAACACTCAGATCAATTGATACATAAAACATAAACAAGAGCCTTGTTACTCATAATCCAAATAGGAAATCTCGGCTAGTCTAAACATAAATGAAGAGTGTAACATCGAATCAGAGACTCTAATATTATATAGAAAATAGGTCTAAGCTAACAAAATATTTAAAATGTTACATAATTAATTTTATTTATTATCAAATTAATAATGAGTTCTTTTATTTACATATAAAAAATACATATAATTTATAATAATTACTTTTTTATAATTAAAAAAAATATTAAAAAAAATATAAAATTTAAATAAGATAAATAAATTATATTTTAAATTATTAAATTATTGAAAAAATTAATTATTATAAATAATATATAAATTTATGTATCTATAAAGTGGAAATTTATTATCTCCCTTCTCGTCATGTAAAATAATTTTATAAAAAAAATATGATTTTGTTTTATTTGCTACATTAAAAGAAAAATGGAAAAAAAAAAATAAAACAATCTTATCGTTGATGTCGTTTTGAGTATGAAACGTGCCGTTGGTTACGTAATTCATTAATTCAAAATTAAACGACATCGTTTGGCACTGTGGTCGCTATCCTTTGTAAATTTTACATGGTCAATCATCCAAGATCCTAAATTATTCCGCTTTGTCTTGACAGCGAAGAACCAGACAAGACATCCACCTAACGGTTAAAACAGAATCATATTTATATTGTCTTCACTACTCTCTCTCTCTCTATCTCTATCTCTCTCCACAATGTCGCGGAGTTCACTGAAATCTCTAACAATTCTCGCAATTTTGGCACTCCTACCGCTGAGTTTCGCCTCTCAACTCGATGACACGCTCACTTATATCTGGCCGCTGCCCTTGGAGGTCAATTCCGGCGATCGCACCCTATCTGTTGATCCTGACCTTTCGCTTGTTGTCAGGGGCGATGGAGGGGGTTCCTCCATCATTAAAGATGCGTTTGACAGATACAAGAAGATCATCTTCATGCGTGGCCAGAGTTTTTCTATTTTTCAAATGTTTAGATTTAAAAGATCAGATTATGACATCGGTGTATTGAAAATTGTGGTTCACTCTCCTAGTGAGGAGGTCAGTGATTTGAGATTTTTCTACTTTCAACATGGGATTTTGCTTATTGCTTTTTTATATCGTGAATTTTGAACCAATTTTTTTTCTATGGTTTTGGGAATGTTTTCAGCTCCAGCTAGGAGTGGATGAGAGTTATACATTAGTTGTGGATGACGAAGAGGGCCAGTCAATTATTGCGGAAGCGACCATTGAGGTAAAAAGTTATTTTGGGGTTTGAGTTCACGGGATTGTTTTGTTTCGTGATTAGATAGCAGAACCAGCGATTGATTTGCATGGATTTGGTTATTTGATGGATACTACATTTCGTTTGCTAAATATCCCCATTTTCACCTCTTCAATTTCTCAATTTTGATTTCACTAGTTATTCCTTTTACTCCATGTTTGAGATCTCATTCCTAGTCCCTTGCTTACAAGCTTGAGATTTTTAATTGAGTAGTTCCATAATATAGTTTTAGAAATTATCTGGCCAAAATTTCCAAGGGTTGAATGCTTAATGCCCCCTCTTATTGATTAAATTTCAAAACATGCTAAGGTAGGCCTATGCTTGTCCATGGTCTAAGCCCAACAGATTTGACATGAAGGTGCGTGTCAGAGATTTAAAACCTATATTGGTCCCTCACTTATAAGATTGAACCTTTAGGTTGAGTAGTTTCATGATAAAAAAGGGATTCTTGCTTAATTATCAAAATCTAATGTTTTATTATTCCATAAGTTCAGTTATTAATCTATGGAAATGAAATGTGAGTATGCGACCATGCATTTCACTGTAGGTGTTTTTTTTTTAATTTCCCCTTCTTTGCAGGCAAATGATATTAATATTCTGTTTTTGCAGGCGAATACTGTCTATGGCGCATTGCGAGGATTAGAGGTATTAATGTTTTCTGTAAATTGCACAGTCAAATGGTCACATGCAAAATAAGAAAACTACTTGTCCACACTGCATGACTACAACTTTGTGAATGCTAAATCTGTTTGAAAGTTGGGTTGATGCTTCCATATAGCAGAGAGAGAGAGAGAGAGAGTGTGTGTGTGTGTGTGTGGGTGTTGAGGGAATTGGGGGGTAGGGGTGGCTATCCATACCACATGCTTCCACTTGTGAATGCTATGCTCTGTTTTGAAAGTTGGGTTGCTGCTTCCATAGTTTAGGGAGGGAGAGTGAGTGTCTGTGTGGTGGGGGAAGAGGTGTAGACTAGCTAATTCCTTTTTATTCTTAATCTTCTACAGTGAATTACATCACATGTGTAGACTGTTAATTATGCATGGTGTGACATGAGCATTTCAGCATAAGCACAAGATAGTGCCGAATTCTCCTTCTCTCCCCCCCTCTCTCTCTCATATGAATCCCTTTGGCCTCTCAAATTTTCTTTGTTCTGGGCCTAACATTTGGGTCAGTTGGATCATGGCAATGCTAAGGTTTAAACTGTCATGGTATGGTTTAAAGAATTCTCTAAATAACACGACATCTTGGGAATAATGGAATAATTGTTGTGATATATTGTTTCCTAGTTAGTGTCAACGTGATTTCCTTTAACAAATGAACAGTTGGTATTGTTTAACTGGAAAATTGCTATTATAATGGAGCATGATGGGATGACATTGGAGCCAAAAATTGGCTACCAAAAAATTTTGGCTCTTATCAGTAAGGCATTATAAATCATGGAAAGTGATAGTCTAGCAGAATTCTTGTGAAAAACATTTGATTGTAGAGAGTTCAAAATCAAATTTTGAAAATTGACACATTGACTTGTGCATTTCCTGATGTCTATTACTAATGATCAATTTACTTCTTAAGCTATGTGAAGCTATGTGATGGTAATTACTTAGAGTGTAAAAGCTAATCTAGCTCCTAAACATGCAACTGAATTCCAATAAATATTGATGATCTTGCAAGTAGTTTGATGTGTGCAGCTCACCTTTTGTTATCTAGTATTATTTTTTTCTGTGATCTTTCAGACATTCAGCCAACTGTGTACATTTGATTATGAAAGTAAATCAGTACAAATCTACAAGGCGCCATGGTACATTCAAGACAAACCAAGATTTTCATTTCGTGGGCTGTTGATTGGTGAGCCTCATTTCTTCTCCATATGAAGAAAGTAAAATTGCAAAATTTTCCTCCACTGTAGTTTTGTCTTGGAATGTTATTCAATTGCTTCTTAACACATACTTTTGCAGATACATCGAGGCATTATTTACCGATAGCCGTCATTAAGCAGATAATTGAATCCATGTCATATGCTAAACTTGTAAGATATGCTATTCATTTGGGAGCTTTGTGTTTCACCATTAGAACTTAAGTCAAGCATTCATTTCTTCATTATGCCATGCTTTTTATTCTTTAATTATTCTGCATGTAATACTGATATTGGATATTACATTTACTAGAATGTCCTTCATTGGCACATTATAGATGAGCAGTCATTTCCTTTAGAAATACCAACGTATCCAAAATTGTGGGAAGGTTCATATACAAAGTGGGAGCGGTACTCGGTGGAGGATGCATATGAGATTGTAAAGTAAGATTTGCACTGATTATTCTGTTATCAAGCAAAATATTAAACTGGCACTTAATGAAAAAGAAAAAAGAAATGTTTGTGGTATGAACTTAAGCTTTAAGTGAATGAGACAAATGTTTGGTAAACATTGGCATTTTTTGTGGTTCATCATCATCTTCTTCTTCTTCTGTCTTCTCCACTCTCTTTTTCCCTCTTCCCTGTTCTTTCTTCTTATCTTTCTTGTTTTATCATATTCAAGTCTTTCCTTGCCTGCTAACATCTATTTTACATTTTTCTAAATTTTATTTATTTGTTTATTTTTATGTTTCCATGTATCATCAACATGAAGCTTTGCCAAGCTAAGAGGTGAGTATCATTTTTAACCTTTGAAACTTTAGCAAAAAGTTCTAGGGCCATGTATCTGGATTAACAAATTTTTGTTCAGTTATTTAGTTGAATGTTATTATTGGAAATTTGGAATGCAGAATTTAGTGTGAAAAAATTAATTGCAATAAGTTCATTACTAGGCCATAGAATAAGTTTAAGCTATAGATTGATTTTATTTGGGGGGTCAAATGCCTCTGTTTAAAATAAAATCTTTCATTTGCACTTCTCTAAATATTTCTTGGTCTTTTATGGTTGGCACCTGGCAGGCATCAATGTTATGGCAGAAATTGATGTGCCTGGTCACGCAGAATCATGGTAAGTCACTAATAATGTTAGTTTCTGTACAGGGGAATGTATCTAGTGGGATATCTTATTGGTTAATCTAGCATTTTTCTTAATCATATAGCAATTAGAAGGCATTTTTTTAATTTGTGCATTTTGCTCACTCCAAACTTTAATGTAGAATCAAGAGGATGCTCCGCTCTTTTGGGGAGTTGTAACTCTTGTACAAATTGGGTCTGCTGAATGGGAACACAATTTTTTTTTCCTTTAGTTAATTCATTTTTCTGGCGATAACCTTAACTTGACATATGGGAATTTCAGGAGTTTTTGCACTTTTGATGTAGAACCACAAGAATGCTCGAAAGGGGAAAACTCTCAAGATGATATTAATTCTTCGATTCAATTATCACTAGCTTTTCATACCTAGATGATGTATTAGGAGTGTCAAAATGAGAAAATACTGAACCGATGTTAACTAGGAATACTAAACCAACTAAATTTTCCTAAATAAATAAAAACTTCTTAGCCAAATTTCCTAATTTCTTCCTAATATAGATAAACCTAAAATCCCAAGTAAAGGTCCTGTATCAACTTTAGTTGAGGCATAAGTCTTTGTTTTATAATTATTTTTATTTCAGATTGTACTTGACTGCTTATATGCTTTATATCTATTTGTGGTACTGAAAATTCTTCATTACTAAGAAATTCCTTGAATTTGTGATCTTCTTTTCTGTGCAGGGGCACTGGATACCCTGAGCTTTGGCCTTCAGCTTCATGTCGGGAGCCACTTGATGTTGCAAAAAATTTTACCTTTGATGTGATATCTGGCATTCTGACAGGTTAAACCTTCTTTTATTCTTTTACTGGCTACCTATTTAAGTTACTATTACGTGTAACTTGTTATGTTGATATTATTCTTCTCTAAGAAAACATGTAGCATACTTGTGGTAAATATTTCTGGAGATTTTCATGGAGAAAATTAGCTGGATTTGGCTTGGTTGATAAGTAAGAGGAAGCTGGCTGTTATATTCTTAGTAACATAACATATGGAGCTTGTAATCTTTATTGAAATTCTTAGGCCTTCAACTTTGTCAATCAAATGTTTTGTGTACATTGAAATAAATTATTTTCATTGTCTTTTTGTCTTTTCTTTCAACTCTTTTTTTTTATAATTTTTATTTTACAGACATGAGAAAAATCTTCCCTTTCGAGCTCTTCCACTTGGGTGGTGATGAGGTTAATACAGGTTAGTCTGTGTTTTTCTTGTTGAAAGCTTGGAGTTTGCTAACCTTGATCAACAAAAGAAGAGGCATAGCTAGAGCAAAAATAATTCTGCGCCATGTTGAAAAAGAAGGCAAATGTTATATAGGATAAATTCTACTATCATTTCGTATTAATACTAAAATTCTCAGCAAATTGATTAGGTATTTTATTGATGGTTCAAAGATTACTTTTATATGTATTTAGATCTACAAAAAATTACTGTTCTAAAGAGCTGTTTGCGGTTGCATCAGCAGCATGAAGACTATGGTTTTTTGCAGCTTCCTTGTGCGATTCATTTATTAATACCAGTTGAATCACCAGGCTAGCCTTGGAATAATCAGAATAATAGAAATCTTTTGGAAAGTTATTGATAATACCAGTTCTCACAAAATCAATTTTCTGTCTGAGCATTAGATTCTTTCTAAGTTGAGAAAAGAAAGCTTAGCTTGAATAAGGAGAGGTTAAAACCACAAAGCCAAGGCTTCCAAATGGCAGCATCTTTGAGCTCTCGATTAATATTATCAATAAAATATTACTCATTCTTGCTTTATATTAACACATAGTTAAAATCCTTGGCTTGTTGCTCTCCTTGTATCTATCTCTCCATCTCTATGCTCTATTTTATGTTGGATGCCATTTGGTGTTTAGTGATACAAGTTGGTTCAATCCTTGACAGCTTGCTGGAACAATACTTCACATGTGAATCAGTGGTATGCACCTGAACTGATCAATTGTTACTTGATGACTTCAATTCCAAGGAAACTGTAAAGAATGTGTTACTACCTGCATTCTGGAGAATTGTTGATCTCAACATACCATGTCTATCATGCTTTAACAGCCTGCAAATTTTCTAACATTATTATACATCCAATGATCTGATTGTAGGCTTCGAGAGCACAACTTGACTGCTAAAGGTGCATATCAATATTTTGTCCTCAAAGCTCAAGAAATAGCAATTTCAAAAGGTTGGACCCCTGTCAACTGGTATGTTTCCATCAGCAAACTTGTTATTATTGTTTCAAAAAGTTGGTTTCTCTTTTGGACTTCCTGTAAAAAATTTCTGTTGAAATTTAATTATGAAATTTTATTTTGCTTATTCAGTTTGATTCGGTTTCAGTTTGAAATTTAATTTATTGAAATTTCAGTTTGATTTAGTTTTCATGAGGTTAGAACCGATGCAAAATTGAACTGAAATTTCATTTTGATTCATTTTCAGTTCCAATTCTTAAATTTTTGGAGAACCCAATTTCAGTTCATTTCTGGGGATTGTCAATTCTTAAATTGAATATGCAGGCCCTACTTCAAATGCTCCTATAATTCAAGCTTCACCTTTTGTAACTGGCTGAACAACTTGTGATCTAGTTGGGCAGTTAATGATTTTATGGGTGGATCAATCCAATCATTTATCTCTGAAAAATTACCTGTTTATATTTGTTTGAGACAAGAATCTAACCCTTTACATTCAACCTAGCACTTTGTTACTATCCCGAATCATGGATCGTGCCATGGGATGATAGATAAAGAAGGAGCTCATCGAAGGGAGCTCTTAACACCTCAAACTCATTGAGGGAGAATCTTAAATCTCATAATTTTTTGTTTTGGAAATATGCTTACCTTTATTAAGAAATTATTATCTATATATAAAGCGATTTTAAAAAAGTACTATTAATTAGAATTCTAATTAACTTAGAATTTCAATAAAAATAAATTATTAAATCTAATTCTAATCCTAATCTAAATCAAAATTTAAATCTAAATCAAATCTTATAATCCTATCTTATCAATTATCCATAACGTTACTCCCCTCGGAGAATGATCTTGTCCTCAAGCTCCAAGTCTAGGTGTGTTTCCAAACATGATTCAAATTGTCTTATTTGAGGTCTTAGTCATATATATTGTTGCCAGCCCCACCTTATTGGCCTCTGTTGTTCTTTGATTTTGGAAGAATTGATCACAGTGATTCAACAATCCAAATGGAAGGAAAGTTAAGCTTGGTGTATCCATAGACTATTATTGTCCCAAGTCTAGCATCTATCCAATCTCCCATTCCGTTTTGAAAATGTGGTTAGTTGCTTCTCTCTAAGCCACTTCACTTTCTTTATTGTCTCTTTTCAGCCTTGTGTTGAAGAGAATTGCTTAGCTATTGCTTCAAGCAATGCTCAAATTTTCTTTTGCTCATGACATTGCTATCGATACCGTTCCTCTGATAATTGAATGAAAGAATCTAATTTTTGTTGTAAATTGGATTGATCACCCATACGTTTGGCTCTAATACTAATTGTTACGATCTCGAATCGTGGATCATGCCATTGGGACGATAGATGAGAAAAGAACTCATCGGAGGGAGCTCTTAACACCTCAGTCTCATCGGAAGAGAGTTTTAGATCTCATAATTTTTTATTCTTAATATATTGTTATCTTTATTAAGAAATTATTATATCTCTATATATATATAGATTTCAAAAGAGTCTTATTAATTAGAATTGTAATTAACGTAGAATTCCGGTTCAAATGATTTAATTAAATCTAATCCTATCCTATCTATTATCAATAACACACTCGTGAACTCGGAACATTTTGTGTAATTATTGATCCATGTAATCCTTAAAGAAATTTTTATCAACCAGAGTTGGTATGTTCATATATATTATCATCCATCTATAGGTTAAGAAAGTATGACAAGTAAAAACTTTTTAAAATTAAAATTACTTATTTATTCTTTATGTAGTGTATTTAATATGAAAAATATTAAAGAAAAAACTAATGATATTTAAACCTTCTCTGTATATAATTAAAATATAGTTTCAAAATTTTCATTTTTTAAAATATAATTATGCATTTTTATCATTAATAGGACATGTCCTATTTACATAATTATTACAATAGATTTTTCTAATTTAATATTTCAAAATGCTTATATATGCAACTACTGCCTTAACCTAGTTTATCTGTGTCCAAACTTCAAACTTCTATTCCTTCCTGTCTGAAAGCATTAACATTAATTAGTATTATATCAATATCCATTAACATGGGGCAAATCTAATCTTTGTTATCTCAGGGAGGAAACTTTTAATGCGTTTGCATCACATCTTCATCCAACGACAATAGTGCACAACTGGTATGTTTTTATCCTTATACGTCAAATTTCATATTAAGCTGAAGGTGTTCTCCTGTCAGTCTCTCAGGCACAAACTCTTCTTTGTAATGCTGTAGGTTGGGTGGTGGGGTTTGTCCCAAGGCTGTTGCAAAAGGTTTCAGATGCATCTTCAGTAACCAAGGTGTTTGGTATCTGGATCATCTAGATGTCCCTTGGTATGAAGTGTATGACGCGGAGCCACTGGAAGGAATAGATGCTGCTTCTGAGCAAGAGCTTGTTCTTGGAGGAGAAGTTTGCATGTGGGGTGAGACAGCTGATACCTCCGATATTCAGCAAACGATATGGCCTCGAGCAGCAGCTGCTGCAGGTATGCATGTGTTTGCATACATAAAATTTTTCAGTTGCACTGATAGATGACACTGTCAAATTGAAAAAGCACTTCTTTTTCTTTTTTCTTAATCCCATAATTTTGATCTTGGCTGGAAATTTTACTACAAAAGAAGACTTTATTAGGACAGAAGAGGAAATATGTGCGAGAAATAATAAGTTCTCCTAAAATGAAACCAAAGATCGAGTACGACAAAAAAAAAAGTTTCGAGTGAGAGTGCTCTCTGATCTGCTTGGTATGAATTGAAGCGAGTTACTTGAAATATATGAAAGCAGAATACCTTAAAACTGTTCCTTGAACTCAAAACAGACATAAACTGTAAAACTTTTGAGTTCTAAATCTAATTCTTGTACCAACTCTGTCACTTGCTTACCACTGAACTAAGTTCGTGCGGGCCAATCTAAATCTGCAATGCGAGTAGTTGCTTAATAGCCGTTAGTTTATTCATTTGCAGCTGTTCTGCATTTATGCGAATATTGTCATTTTCAGTTGTCAATGATCATAGTTGTATTCTGAATATCAAATTATGTTAGAGATTGAATGTTCATGTCCTCACTCTTAAGCATGATATTGGTTTTCATTTTGAGTTCTACTAGAGCGCTTGTGGAGTAGGAGCGATGCCATATCTTCTGGAAATATTACCATAACAGCTCTACCCCGCTTGCAATACTTTAGATGCCTACTGAATAGGCGTGGAGTTCAAGCTGCTCCTGTCACAAATTATTACGCCCGAAACCCTCCGGTTGGTCCCGGATCATGCTACGAGCAATGATTATTGGTGTCACATGAAGTAAGTTAATGATAAGTGCAAAGACTCCAAATTTCCATACCTTCCAAGTCCCCATCATGTGTTTCTAAAGAATTTTGGCGTATTATATCAAAGTTCAAGCATTTCATGTTTCACTAACTTCATTGTGCTTCTTTTTGTGAATTATTTTTCCAGAATGTATTGCTGTATCTACAAATTCTGGATCGATTCTATCAGAGCAAATCGAAGCATCTTTAGCAACTTCATTACTCTCTGCTACTCCATGTTTATGGACATTCCTGCAAATTTTGACAGGAATATGGTGTTTGATATATAGGGAGACTTCATCCTGCAAACTTCTCATCTTGTGTTGTAAGTGATCCCTTCATACTCCTTATGAGAAGACAAGTGGAGAACTAATAAATTTTTATGGGTATGAAGAAACTATCAATGAAAAAATAAATTTGAGTTCAACTCTTATAGAGAATGTTAAATTATGTATGGAAGAAAATTTGTGTCTTGGTCATGACCACCTTTTAGCTTTTTTAATAGAATGAACTGAACTATGTTTCATAGTTCCTTGTTTGGTTTCTAGGAGAGAGAGACTATGTCCTCCTTGTGCTATTTTGTATTAATTTTGGATTTAATGAATGATAGGAAATTTGTTTGTTTTTGTTGAGAATATAAATACCGCATTGGTACGGTAGAAAAAATATATATTGTTTATAAGTTATTGGGTAATCCTCCCATCTTTAATTAGCTTTTGGAGTGAATTAGGCTAAGCCTGTTTTAGACAGTTTTTAATATATATATATATATATAATTGTATTTTATGTAAAAAAATAGTTTGAGAAAGATTTCAAATAGAAACCATTTTCAGCAATCTACAAATTTGTTTCAAATTTTCAAAAATTGCTTAGCTAAATTAAACTAAATTTCACCTTTATATTTAAATTTAATTTAGCTAAATTTTTAATTTTTAATCTAAATTATTATAAAATTTTCAATTTAAACTTAATTTAACTAAAAAATCAAGAAATTTCTTGAGTTTTAGGTGAAACCAATAAATTATGATATTTAATATAAAAATTTATAGACATGGGTTTTTTTTTTAATTTAATATAAACAAAAAAAGGAAAATAATCTAAATATTCTTATTTTTATTTTTAGATTAAATTGAGTTGAGATAGAAACTTCATGAGAATTGGGGATGTGATTAGAAATGATTGGTTAAGATGATCTCATTTGCAATTTCTTTCCTATGCATATATAACCCCATTTATTTTTTCCCCTCAATTTCTCACATACCTTTCTTATTTTTTGATGTTTTTGGTAAGTCTTCATGTTCCACTAATCTTATTGTTGATGTCAAGATATTACTACTTTTGATTAGTTTTTACCTCTTCAAAGGTCATTTCCATGGAAATGTGCATTCATTTGGGTGCATGAGATGCTTAATGCCTACAACAATATGGAAAATTGTATAACTGCTTTTGACCCATCTTCCTCTTCCACCTAATTTCCATAAAAATGTAAGAATAAAATCAGCATTTTTATCTGTCTATGCTTAAAATAAATTTAAATTTATAAATATTCGATTTTAAAAATTTATTTATTTATAAATTAATAAATTAATTCCGTTACCCAAATGACTTTTTCGTAAAGCTGATGTGATTTTATTTTATTTATTTTTAAGAAAAATGTAAAATATAAAACAAAATTCTCAATGATTAACAATCATGGGATTGGTTGGAAAACATGAGAAAAATTTTCATTTAGGACAAAAAGGTCCTTATCTTTTTTCCATGCATTGTTATCTCCATCTATCATCACATAGCTAATAAAATCATCCCAAAAGAAAAAGGTGAATCTGCTTCTTCAATACTCACCATTCAAATATTTTATAGACATGATTTGAAGATGTTTGAGTTTGACTACTACATTTATCACATCTTCTTACATTATTTTTTTATATGTTCTTATAATTGTTAGAATCTAACTACCTTTGACTGCTACTTGCTTTCTTTATACACTATATATATATACTTTTGTTTGACAATTCGAATCAAATGGAACATATATATATATAGAAATGTGGTTTATACTCATTATGCTAAATATAAAAGATAATTTCGAAATGCTTTATTATCATTATTGTAAATTTTAAAATGTCGGAGCGATACTAAAGAAAAAAAAATAATGATAGTGAATTTTACATTAATAATGTTCGAAATGATAAATATTTACTTCTTTACATATAATTAAAAAGAAAAAAATTAAAAAAAATATTGTATACTACAACAACAATAACAATAAAGCCTTAGTATTAAATAAGTTGGAGTCGGCTGTATAAATCCTTTAAATTACAAATAAGCTCACAGGTAATATCCTAATCACACGCCTTAGACTATTTATATTATTCGGATTTTACGTCTCCATTCAAGTCTATTACTAACTAAATCCACATCAATATTTAAGTCTCATAAGTCTCTGTCTATTTTTACATTTCAAACTGTCTTAGGTATACCTCAATATTTCTTAGCCCCATTAACCATCAAGTTCTTCTCCTTACGAATCGCCGCATTAGGAGGTTTCCGTAAAACATGTCCAAACTATCTAAGTTGGAGCGATACTAAAGAAAAAAAAATAATGATAGTGAATTTTGCATTAATAATGTTCGAAATGATAAATATTTACTTCTTTACATATAATAAAAAAGAAAAAAATTAAAAAAACTTGAAAAATAACATAAATTAATTTAAAATCGGTTATTAGTCCGTTAAATTTATTAAATAGAATTTGTATATAAATTACTTTATATGCATAATATCTAAATATAATTTTTGACCATGAAATTTAATAAAGTTAAATTGAATTAGCATAGAAGAAAAATAATCATAATTCAAACTTCAAAGTTCTTTTAAATAATAAATAATGATAACCCATTTGCTTTCCTATATTAAAAAATAATTGAATTTTAATATAAATTCTATTTAATAAAATAATATTCATGTTAAATTTAAATTTAAATATATTAAATATATTTATATTTAAAAATGATCAAAATATTATTAAAATTTAAAAATTATAAAAAACTTACCAATTAAAGAAATATATAAAAAAAATAAATGAATTTAGATTATTTTTTGTAAGTTATTAATTTCTCATCCCTAAAAAGGTAAGTCTAAGCCATAAATGGAAACATCTAAACATAAATAATACCATTATTTCTTTTGGTTTCTTCTTAAAAAAGATAGTCAATAATCAAAGATTGCATTAATTAATACATAGGAAATCCCATATATGTAAATGACTTTTGATTTTGACCAATTCCATATGTTACTTTCATTTTACATTGGATAATGATTTTTAATATGTAATGTTACAAATTTAAAAAATATTATCGATATCTCTCGTCCGTACACTTTAATTATTTTCGATTTATAAATATATGTGTTATTTAAATTTATAAAGACAAAAAATAATAAATATTTATAATTTTTTTTGTCGAATCGAAATAATAAGTCATTATTAATACATATATATTTATTCGTAATTTTTTTAATTCGAAATGGGATTATTATCATAAGATAAAATTTATTTTTGTTAAAATAATGATAAAATATTTACCAAAAAGAGACTATAAAACCAATTGACAAAAAAGAAACGCTTAAATGGCCCTCTCAGTCAAATAAAAAAGAAAGAAAGTCTCAACTGAAAAAGACTGCTACTGCCCCTTCTTCCCCCTTCGCAGCTCTCCTCCCTCTGGCTCTCCTCCTCTACTTCTCTCAGCTTCTTCCTCAGCCTTTCATCATATTATTCATCCCCTCTTTGCTTCTCTTAAATCTTCTTCTCGCATTGGATTCACCTTCTTATCTTACTCTGTAAGTATCAAAATTGCATATCTATCTATATCTGCCTCACTTACTCTGTAGTTTTTGCATCACTGGAGACAAACAACGAATCCAGAAGGGAAAACAAGAATTGGGATATGGTTTCATTGTACTTCCTTTGATTCCCACTTTGAAATTTTAACTGGGTTTCTTAATGGGCTCGTAAATTTTCTGGTTTTCGTTTTTACTCATTGATTTAGTGTTGAATTGGTTTCTCCTATGTTCTGTTATTATTATTATTATTGGTTTTGGCGCTGAAATGATTGATTTTCTGCTACCTTTCGCTTGCAGTGACGCTCATTTCTCATTTTTCTAGTTAACTCATTCGTGGTCACTCTCCAATCCAAGCACACATATTGGGAAAAAGGAAGGCCAGGGAAGGTTTTAAATTTTCTGTGTTTGGCTCAAATCTTACATTTTTGTGAACTTTTTGAAGTGGAGTGGGAATGGCGGGTAAAGAGGATATGAATCCTCTGGCTCAGCCTCCGCCTCCGCGCCAGCTTCCCTCCGCTGCTGGGTCTAACAAAATGTTCTGGCGTTCCGCATCCTGGTCCTCTTCCAGGACTGCCCTTCAAAACTCTGAAGCCGAAGAGAAAGACTGTGTTATAGATCCGCATGTTAATGATATTGGTAATAGTAGTAATGTGCAAAACCGTACCTATCCTGTTCCTTTAACTCCTCGATCCCAACAAAACTGTAAAGCACGGTCATGCTTGCCACCTTTACAGCCATTGTCAATTGCTCGTAGAAGTTTAGACGAGTGGCCAAAGGCGGGTTCTGATGATTTGGGTGAATGGCCTCAGCCGACCACCCCAATTGGGAAAAAGAGTGGCGAGAGGTTGAAACTTGATTTATCTTCCATCCATAGAAATCCTGACAGAAATGCTGGGTTGTTGAAGAGAGATAGGATTGCTTTCTTTGATAAAGAATGCTCAAAGGTAGCAGAGCATGTTTATCTTGGTGGGGATGCAGTTGCTAGAGATAGGGAGATTTTGAAACAAAATGGAATTACTCATGTGCTGAATTGTGTGGGTTTTGTTTGTTCTGAGTATTTCAAGACTGACTTTGTCTATAGGACCCTGTGGTTGCAGGATAGCCCTTCGGAGGATATAACAAGTATTCTTTATGACGTTTTTGATTATTTTGAGGATGTTAGGGAAGAGGGCGGGAGGGTGTTTGTACATTGTTGCCAAGGGGTTTCACGCTCTACTTCATTGGTGATTGCATATATTATGTGGACAAAGGGTCAGAGTTTTGATGATGCCTTTCAATTTGTCAAGGCAGCGAGAGGGATTGCTGACCCAAATATGGGTTTTGCTTGCCAGTTATTACAGTGCCAGAAGAGAGTTCATGCATTCCCTCTTAGTCCTAGTTCATTGTTGAGGATGTATAGAGTTGCACCACACTCACCATATGATCCCTTGCATCTTGTCCCAAGAATGTTGAATGATCCTTCACCTTCTGCTCTGGATTCTAGAGGTGCCTTTATTATTCATATTCCTTCCACAATATATATCTGGATTGGTAAGAATTGTGATGCCATTATGGAAAGAGATGCTAGAGGGGCTGTATGCCAGATTGTTCGTTATGAGAGAGCTCAAGGGCCAATTGTAGTGGTCAAAGAAGGGGAGGAACCAGGTTACTTTTGGGATGCTTTTTCAAATTATCTGCATTTGATGGATAACTCTAGTAATGTAGTTGATACCAGGAAATCAGCAATTAAGATTTGCCCGGGTGACAGAAAACTGGATGTATATGATGTTGATTTTGAGATTTTTCATAAGGCAATCAAGGGAGGTTTTGTGCCTCCATTTGCATCATCAGAGAATGAACATGAAACTCACCTTCCTGCTAGAGAAAGCAGTTGGGGTATGCTAAGGCGGAAATTTGCCCCTATTAATATGAAGGAGTTCGTCTCAGCACCAAAGATTTTGCTCTCCAGGGTGTATTCAGATTCTATGATGATTGTTCACTCCTCATCACCATCTTCATTATCGTCATCTTCTCCTCCTTATCTCTCTCCAGATTCCATTTCTTCCGATTGTAGTACCAGCTCAAAGTACTTCTCAGAATCCTCACTTGATTCTCCTTCAGCAGCTTCATGTTCTGTTCTTGTATCTTCGACAATGTCTGGCTTCTCTAACTTGTCTGTTGTCTCATCCAAGTCTTCTTATCAACTGCCATCTGATACTCCTGCGCTTAATGCTGTCTATAGCATGCCGAGTCAATGTTCTCAAGTAACTTCCTCACCATCTAAAAGAGCTTCACCTTCACTTGCAGAACGAAGAGGTAGCTTTTCGTCTTTGAAGCTTCCAGTGACGACTAAGACACCTCCAAGTTCACTTGCCTCTAAGGAAGATGGTGCAAAGATGAACAAGAATTCTTTTTCTTGGCATAATTCAAATAGCAGAGAAATTGTTTTAGACTCCAAGAATCATGGTAATGGAGACAAAGATTCAATGGAAAAATGCAAGTTGAGTATATCTCAAGATAGAGTAGTTAGTGCTGACTTATCTGACAGAGAAGCTGCCTTTGGAAATAATGGTGATGGACCTGGTAGATATTGTCTTTTGGGAGAAGGCTTGGGGCGTTCCATCTCAAATGAGATGGAGGAAAGTTTTTCATCTTCTTGTAATCTGATGTTGATATACGGTTGGCCCAGTTTGGAAAGAATTGTGACTTTTGTTACCAATGACTTGGATTCTAAAGCTGCTTATGCAATTTTAGCACCAACTAAAGGTTTAGACAGAGACAGGAGTAGGATTCTGTATTTTTGGATAGGAAGGTCTTTTTCTTTTGATGAAAGCGTAATTCACTTAGATGGCAATTCAATCGATGGAAAATTTATTGACTGTGATCAAGTTGGTTGTCATGTTCTAGCTGAAATGGGTCTTCCAAAGGATATCCCTGTTACGGTATGTGCTTGCTTTTTTAATGCTTCTGCATTCTTATTTTCTGTTTGGTTTACTTTTATAATTCTCTTTGGCTTGTGAACTTTATTAATTAAATCTAGAGCCTAAACATGTTGTTTGTTGTGTTTATGTGTTATAATAGTTCTAAAGGATAGTTAATTTCTATTCGCCAAGTCTATTACTTGTTATTTTAATTTTCTTTCTTTGATACAATGATTCTAAGTTTTTTGTGTGTTGAATGAAAGTAGAAAAGTCTTGGTAGGTTGCAAACTTGCAATAAAGTTGTTTAATCCTTTGCCTTATGGAAGTGGTGTCTGAATACTTGCTCCTGCAATAGTTAACGTTATAGATGTTTAACTGAATACTTGCTCAGTAACTAATTGATAAGGAAACTTAGTTGAACCTGTAATGCATTTGTTTTGCACAATATATAACATCTGCAATCCAATGCGACTGTTAAGTTGTTTAGGTTTATCATTTTGTATTTATTTTTAACAAGGGAAAAAGCTTGTGAAATATTATTAGTGTTCTTATGGTGAGAGGTGAGACTAAGGTGACAAAGTATCCTATGATCTTAAGGGAGAGATGAGATACAAGGTGAGGGCTTTTTGAAATAAGGCACCATAGCCAAAATTAATTTTATATATATGTGTGTGTGTACACACATGTCCACACAAATTTTTAACATTAAATGTCATACTTCTTTACTAGTTTTATAAGAAAAAAATATATTCAAAAGAAAAATAACATATTATTTAACATAAAAATATCAAACTTGTTTATTTGTAAAAGAACATAGAAACACATGCTACCATAGTGCAAATAAACAAGGCCACACCATCTAAAAAGATTAATACATAAACAAATTAAAGCAAATTACAACAATAACAAGCCTTAGTCTCAAATCAGTTGGGGTCGGCTGTATGGATCCTCTAACCAAATAAGCTCACAAGCAATATCAACAATCACAAGCCTTAGACTCCTTTCATTACGCGGATTTTACGCCTCCATCCAAGTCATTTACTAACTAAATTCGCATCAATATTTAAAGCTCGTAAGTCTCTGGCTATTACTTCCTTCCAAACTGTCCTAGGTCTACCTCGACCTCTCTTAGCCCCATCAACCATCAAGTTCTCCCACTTGTGAACCGCCGCATGGGGAGGTCTCCGTAAAACATGCCCAAACCATCTAAGTCTTCCTTCTCTCACCTTATCACCAACCTCCGCTACCTGTACTTTCTGCCGAATATGCTCATTCTTAATTTTATCCAATCTAGTACGGCCACACATCCATCTTAACATTCTCATTTCTGCCACGCTCATCTTATGAA
>CAOGCB010176164.1:0-22692 GCA_948266635.1 Cnidoscolus chayamansa | reverse complement strand
TATTGCATGCATAATATACAACAACAAGAACAACAACAAGTCTTAGTCCCAAACTAGTTGGGGTCGGCTGTATGGATCCTCTAACAAATAAGCTCACAAGCATTATCAACAATCACACGCCTTAGACTCCTTCCATTATACGGATTTTATGCCTCCATTCAATTCTATTACTAACTAAATTCGCATCAATATTTAAGGCTCGTAAGTCTTTAGCTATTTCTTCCTTCCAAACTGTCCTAGGTCTACCTCGACCTCTCTTAGCCCCATCAATCATCAATTTATCCAACTTACGAATCGCCTCATGGGGAAGTATTCGTAAAACATGCCAGAACCATCTAAATCTTCCTTCTCTCACCTTATCACCAACCTCCGCCACCTGTACTTTCTACCGGATATGCTCATAAACATATTATTTAGCTTGTAATTTTTTGCTCAAGTGTTTTTCTTTTTAAATTTCGTCTATTAGACCCCATAATGTTGAAGACTCATAGATAAAGGAGAGATCCACTCAATCAGGTAAATGTAGTTGTGAAAATAGTCTGGATGACATTTAGGGCATGGCTAGAGCTGTTAATTTTTGACATGACCCATTTATACTGCACATATTTAAACGGATTTGATTTTGTAATGAATGAGTTTGGGTCATAAGGGCCAGCTTGTTTACGAGTAGCTAAAATGCAAGTCCGGGTTAACTTGTTCAATCCGATTAGACCTGCAATGATACATTTATTGAAATTGTTTAACATGTTTTATATTGACCCATTTAAATTTATTAAATTACTCATTTAATTGATAATTAAATCTCATTTACATTAGTAATATTTTAAAAATTTTATAAACTTCTACACATTAAAATAAATAAAATTTTTTTACAAATGTTTTATTTAAATTCTCACATTATATAAATATATATTAGCTATATATATAAAAAGTCTAACTTTGGATTTTATACATATATAAAAATCTAACTTTGGATCTTAAACGCCCTTCATCCATCTTCCATATAAATACACGTAAATTTAGTTGGTGTTTGAATAGTTGGATCTTATTATTTAATTTTAATTTGTATTAAACGGGTTGTTATATAATACTACAATGACTCATTTATTGAATGGGTTAAAACGTATCATGTTGTGTCAAATGATACTATGACGACCAATTATTTAAATGGTTACACAAGTTATGTCATGTAATTTGTTTAATAAATGTATTCATATTAGAGTTGAATATTTTAATACGATTAATTATGTTCGTATTTGGATTAGTTATTTTAATGTTATAAGTGTATGTTGATAGAGTTTATCTATGATATTTAAACATGAATTGGCAGCTCTAAGCATGCCTAAAGGATTAATAGAGTTTACCTATTATAGTTTACCATCTATATACCAGCATGATATGTGATTCTATTTGAAGTATTCATAGCTTCTATAATGTTTGCTCAGCACTTTCCCTTTGTTGTTACTGCATCTGTTAATCATGCTGCTTTTTCTTTTTCAGAAACAAAGGAGACATCTCTAGGGCAGAATAACATACCTTTAACTTTGCGACTTAGAAATGCAATTGCAACAGCTCCGGGGGCAGCTGCTGCACATGCCAAAGTATTGGCTGATAAGGAAGACAAAGAAATTGAAAATTTGGTGACAACCATAATCGAGACACAGGTATGTTATTTTGCAGCTTCTGTTTCTGCAATGTAGATCAAAACAATTGAAGTCATTTTTTGAGGTGAGGGTGCCTGATGTTTGTTCTTTGCATGGATGCAATGATAGTTGAAGAAATTGCATTACAAACTCGAGCGTTTTGATAATCTGGAGCTCATAATGGAGAAGGAATATGCTGAATTAGACGATCTTAGAGAGCCATTAATTGAGGAGCGGATTGATGTCTTACAGAGGGCAATTAGTGCTGGCATACCTAGATGGAGGGATCATACTTCTGTGAAATCTTAAGAGTTTCTTAACCCACAATAGCTGAATCCATAATTAGGCTGATAAGCATAAACTTGCGTGGGCCTATGAGAGCTAATTTCTGGCATCCCCCTGGGGTGATAATTCTAATGCAGTTCATTTGCATTTTTATAATCTTATGCCGTATTTGAGTTCTTTCAGTTACAGTGTTAGGTTCTTGTTTATTCCTTGAAAGTAACAAAATTATGCCATAACCAAGTTTCCATTATAGTTTGTTCTTGTTTGTATTGTTTTGATTTCAAGCCTAAATGGGTCGGGAAACAATCTCAGATCATGTGAGACTACAAAACAAGGAAAGCCAATGTGTACTTGGTATCAAGGATTTTGCTTCCTAGCGACAGTTGGGATCTTGTTCACCTTCTAATTGGAATTAGAAGTTTATCTTATTGCTTGGATAGTGTTAGGACTCGAATCTTATATTTATCGATTACCTGGATATTTTTATCCATGTGATTCGTGTTTGGGTGCACGGTTGTCCAGATAATGAGTTTTTGGATGGCTCAATGATGCATTCAGCTTGACGCATTGAACAACGGCATTGAGTTGGTGTTTTTTTCTGTGAAAAGAGGAATTTGAAGAGTGCAAGAGGAAAATCGCCTTCAAAACTTCGACAGTTGTTGTTTATCTCAAAAGGCATATTTGTCTTCTCGTTTGCCTTGAAAGATACGTTCTGCTAAAACTGCGATTGATTGAATGGGAAGCTTCTGTGATTCTATTGATGATTGTTGGTATTTATACAGGTGTTTGTTCACAGGCAGGAAGAAACATGAATGATGTGTGTCAGTTTATTTTTTAATACAATTATGTTATTGAATTGGCTAATACTATGTTGTTTTGTGTTCTCCGTTGCGTTTTGGATGCGGTGTTGAATTTGCTGTGTGGGCGAAATCCGTATAGTTTCTTTACAATCTCTCTCCTTTTTCCCATCCTCACATATATAGCCCAAATTCTCTCTCTTCATGACCTCTATTAGAACCAAGTGCAGAACCTTCCAAGTAATTTCTAAATACAATCATAAACTAAATCTTAACTGCATGAGAGGTGAGGATGAAGTGTCTTTTCCGTGTTGCTTCTGTTTCATTATATTGTAATTTACGAAACTAATTTTTATCGTGTGAAAGTAGCGAACTATGAGTAAGATTTAATGAGTCCAAAATTTTGGAAACTTCGACGTCTGAAAAGGGTCCCAAAAAGGAAACTTCTAGGTGTCTCATTGGGAGATTCTGGTGGGACATCTGATTTTCCTCGCACATGTAAAATAGTGTGTCCTATTTGTTGCTTAATCAGGCAAACAATTTTGGGGTCGACTGGGCTCCCAGACACATCTGTGACAAAGAAAGTATCTTTTGCTTTTCCATCCTTCGTGGAAATTTCAGCTCTTCTAATGCTCAAGCCGCTTTCTCGAAGTACCCTTGTAATATCCGACAGAAGTCCATATCGGTCATCTGTGCACATCTCTAGTTCTAGCCCCTACAAGAGATAGATGCGAGTGATCTTGCATGGAAAAGGTGGCAAAAATAATAATAAAAAAGAAGGACAAAGAAAAAGCTAGCAGTAAAGCTGTACCTCTGATGCTCGCCTCTCAATTGCTGCCTCAAGACACTCAGTAACCCTCTGTCGTTCAGCTTCTGAACTTACAGGGACTCCATCCACATGCCTTATATAGTATTCCTGCAAAACTCCGAGTTCAAACTAACCCAACGCCTTTAAAGATGATAAACTAAGAATTACTAGTTTTATGCCTCATCCAGTTTCAGGATAAAAGAGCGTTAAGGAACTTAATTGTAATATGGGATTAAACAAGTACCTGATAAGCTTCCTTTCCACCAGTAATAACTGTCCCATGAAACACCTCGTACTGCATGTCTGTTAGAGCGAATACAGTGTCAAACAATAGCTTTGGCCGGTCTATGCACCTTACTGTAACGACTGTGTAATCTCTGTCAGTGCAATCGGACACATTAACGTAGGGTCCTTTGCTGTTTTCCTTTATAGTATCAAGCTTTTCAAAGTCCCTAGCAGCAAACATCATCTGGTGCAGTCTTCTCCCTGTGTGCGTTTCATCAGGGGAAGAAATGCATATTCTTGGGCTCCTAAAATTCCCGTTACCTTTAAGGACATTAGAAAGCAGGTTCTTGATCAGAGAAAGTCGCTTTGGGTCTTCGATAGAACTCCCAGTTGACTGTTCTGTGATGTGCATTACAGCTGCTGCTCTAGCATTGTGTGTCCAAAACTCGGCATTTACCACGTTACATCCCAGATCAGTCAGTACTGCAGATACTTCTGACAGCAAACCAGGCCTATCTGTGCCGGATAGTTCAATTGAGGTATGCTCTTTAGAAGAATGCAGCACCCCAACAGAGCTCCTTATTGAATCAATCACATATTCATCAGCTTCAAGAACCTGCAAAATTAATCAAGACATTGCAAAATTATCTACCATGTTTTGTTTAAAATAAATGAAAATTTCACTCAGTACAACTTGGCAGTGCAGTACAATTCAGTATTAATTCCGTTCTTTGTATTTTCAGCAGTGAACGGTGGAAAAGCCAGAAATATATTAAATACCTTCTGTATGTAATTCAGAACTCTTTCATCTTCAACTTTGTTCCCATCATTGTCAATCACATAAAACACTGAATTTGAAATCCATAATCAGATTAAAGGAACAAAGTGATAATTTATTCAAGATTTCTCAATTAGCAATTTAACTTTACCATCCATGAACCACACTCCATCACGGGATATGTACGCTTTTGTTATCACAAGGTTTAGGTCTGTGAGGACTTGAACAACTTCAAGTAGAGTACCATGCCTATTGACAGTATCCACCTGAACAAGAAAACTACCCAGTTCAAATTTTTACAGGCAATGACGATAGTACTTCAAGTTAAACCTGCTTATTCAAGACCATTTCATCATATTGTGAATATTAATTGAGAGTGTGCCTTTATAATTGTGGCGTGCTCACTAGCATCATTGTCAATCACGACTCTGCAACCAAAAAAGCATATTTCATTTAATATGAAATGCATTGAAAGCGACGATAAGTTACTTCATAGAGAGATTTTGGCATACAATTTGTGCTCATGAGACCACAGCACCTTGACATTAGGAATCATAGAAACAATTAACAGAGGGAGACTGATGAGCAAATTACTAAAAGACCTGTAGCTTCAGCGAAAGAAGCTGCTCTAATTTCGATAACTAAAACAGAACAAGAATCGATAATGACAACTACTAAAACAAGATGTAATAAAAGATGAATGTCTTGTAAGTGTAGAATGCAAAGCCTTAATAAATCACATAGAAAAAAAAAACAGAAGAAACAGACAGACAGACAAGCAAAAGAAAACATTAGATAAGGACTGTTTCGATCTCCTGTGAGTACTGAAAAGTGAAAATTTGTGTCCATGAAAGGAAAGCAGGAAAAAAAAAGTAATTACTAATAAATCACATTTGAGATAGAAATGAAAAACCTGGGAGAGTTCATTCTCCTGACAAGCTTTGCATACTCATCACCATCATCCATTTCAGGGTTACAGAGATCTCCACAGAACAGAACTAAAATTACAATTTAAAGGACAATATCAAGCCAACAAACTGAAACCTGCTAAGAATAGCAGTGACTAATATCGACGACGAAGAAAAGGTGAAAACAAAGGAAGGAAATGGTATAACTATTTATAACAAAACAGAAGAAACTGGAAAGGAAGGCGGTTAATTTACCAGCAAGCTAGCTAACGTACAATAGGACTAGTGTTTCGATGGATATAACAGTTAAGACGTTACCTATAGAGTAATTAAAGCTGTCGTGTCCTGTCAACAGATACTGCAGGTGAAATTTCTCCTTTTGATTTGGAGGCCCCTCGCAAATCATTTATATAAATCTTTCTGCTTTTAAATAATGAATTTTTAGATTAGTGATTAGAATGACATTATCAGCTTCCTAAACGGCGGATAAGGTTATGGATAGGACACTTAAGGTATGAAAGCTTACAAAGTGAAGACAATGATACTGCAACTGATTCGGGTTCGATTGCGATTTAACCTTTTTATGTAATGAAATTTGAAATTTTAAATGATTCTGCTGCTTTTAAAATCTGCTGAAAATGAAATTTAATGTCGATGAATACCCCACGTAGGATAAAATTAAAAAAAAAAATTAGTGACACTCTTGTAAACGAGCCATTTTTATTCTTCCACGTCACTTGTCCAGCTGTTTTATCACGTGTTAACGAGTAGTAGACCCTGTTGGGCTTGGAGGATTAGGCTGGGCCAGTAGATGTGGTGAGAAGTCTACGTGCTGATTGCTGATCTGAAGAAGAGGGAGGGGTTCGATTACCTGGAATTGTTATTATTATTATTATATCCTCACCAACCCTGTACCCATCGTCCATTGAGCAACAGCTCAACTAATAAAAACTAGCAACCTAATGAATTGAATTTTGCCTATCTACTCTTATAATGTTCAAAGGACCTTATTTAGTTGGCAAGTATTTTCTGGTTGTTAAGTTTACATCTAAATGCATAAATGGCTCGCAGTTGTAGTTGATCTGGTGGCTGATTTCCCACATTTATTCCGATTGATTTTTACTGCTTTTGAGTTCTTTTTCTAAAAACAAACATAAAGCAACACAACAGACATAGTCTTATTAAGGCAGTAGAGTTACATAGCTGTTGACAAGTTGGGGTAAGTTTACCTCAATTTTTGAGGTATACACTTACACGAGAAACTGACATTAGTTGTCTGAATTTATTACCCTAGGCAGATGCAGAACTTTCCCTGAGATCCTGTCGCGCAGGTTGCACTGAGGTACTTCTCCTGCAGAGCTTTTTTGCATTCAGCAATGCACTGAGCAAGTGTGCATGGGTTGAGTTGGATGCTAAATGCACCCTCTGTTTGATTTGCACACAAAATCAATATTCCCACCAGCAGAGCTACCAAAGTCACCATCTTCACTCCTCCTTTTCCTCCCATTGATAATACCTGCCAAAATCTCTCTCTCCAGTCTGCGTCCTGCAAAGAAACAACGCAACCTACCCGTATTTATATAGAGAGCAGAACTCTATAATGATTCGCTCATTAATATGAAACCCCGTTTTAGAAAGCAGCAAAATTATACAAAAACATGCCAAATTAGCAATAATATATGTGAAGGAGCGGAGCATAGGCCACCATTACAGTGTATTCTGCGCTTATTGCTGGATCCACCAAAAACACTACACTGGCCACTTTTTCCAAGATTAGTGAATCTGAGCCAATCAGGTATCAACAGAAAGTAAAGGGTATCTGGTAGTTTTTTACACGTGTAGATGTTCGATTTTGAGCTTCATTTACCAAATGGGTAGTTGTAGTTTTAATTTGTAAAGGTATCCATGGCCTCACTGACAAGTATCAGCCACTTAAGGGAAACAGCACTTAATTAAATATGAAGACAAGATTTTCTATGTTTTAAAAACAGAGAACACGAATCTTGCAGACAAACTTTTTAGATGCAAATCAGGTTTATTAGTTGTAATATGTGTGGGAAAATCCAAGCCAGACAGTGCCTGGTAATCTATTAACCGACAAATGAAATCGCAGAACGTACTGGATAGGTGATGAACAGTGCTAAAATAAAGGCACCAACCTAATCAGTTCCCTGGTTTGGTTTCCATAAATTGTCCATTTGTTGGCCGCACCAAGCATCTGCTTTTTCTATTATTCTCTAATCACTCTCCATTTCCTCTTTTTATTTGTGACACCTTCAGATTAACTTGGTTCACCTTCACCCTACAAAATCATATGTTTTCTTTGAATAATAATATTTATATTATTTTTTTTTAATTTATATAAAATTTAAAATATACATATTATTATAATACATAAATTTTAATTAAATGATTTAAAAATAAAAATTAATTAACAAATTGTTTAAAAATGTAGAGAAGTAATAGTACCACATGGATCTGGGGAATCAGCAAAGGAAGGGAGTAGGCCCAATATCTACTAGAACATCGAAATAAGATTGGATTTGGGCTTTGGCGGGCCCTATCAATAGTTTCAACAAACATTGCTCTTTCCCTCCTCAACTTGAAATTGTATAGAACAAATTGGAGGGAAAAACCTCAACCGCCCCCGACGCTTCCAAAGAAGAAATGCTCAGGAGACGACTCCTGCTTAACTCCTATTCCGATGAAGACGACGATCAACATAATCAACTACGGGACCAAGACCATGTTAATGAAGTTCGTTTACAGCTCGAACCTGCTCTCAATCAGCTGCCTCCAAACCCTAACCCTAACATTCAAGAACCAGTCCCTATCTCAGACGACGACGACGATTTCGTTGACGTATCCGACAATCTAACGCCTCCCTCCCCTCCGCAGGATCCCGTCCCTGATCTTTCGCCGCAACATTCGCCACCTGTGCCTCAAGGGATTTCCAGCGGTCCGGTTGAGGATTTTCTCCTAAGGATGGGATTGAAGTTAAAGAGAGAGTGGTTGGATTCTTGTCTTCATGGACTGGAAAGCTCCGTTAGGGACCTCGATGTTGCGGCCAAGGCTAAGCTTTGCTTCCAGCAGTTTTTGTTTTCAGATATGAATTATTCCGGCGGTGGTGTGCTTCCCCCAAATGTGGATTCTATGCATCTGGTTCATCTCGCGGGGCCTTTTGTGTTGCAGGTATATTACAATTGATCGCCTTTTTTTAGGTTTAATATGGCTTTTCGTATATTCTAGGATTTCTATGAAACTGTGCTATTTCCCAATGGTTCTTTTATGTAATTTATGTAGTTTGTTGTGTTATTTCCCCTCTCTTCCTTTGCCATAGTTTTTTTTTCCCCTTTTAATACAACACTTAAGTATGGTAAGGAGCTTTTTCGAAATAGAAACATATGCTCACATTGAGTCACTTGTTTCCAGGTTGATGAGATTGTTAATATTAGTTGTCCCCTCAAAGGCAGGTACCAAGATGCTCCCTCTGGGGTCAAGAGGTGCCTCAAATTGTCCATGACAGACGGACTTCAACGTGTTTTTGGCATGGAATACAGGCCTATCAAGGACCTCCAAGTCTTAGCCTCTGCTGGATTAAAGGTCCCCCTTTCTACTGACTACCAATGGTTTATACTATTGGAATTTCTTTTTGCCAACAGTGAGTGCTAGTTATTTCAATAATATGAGGCCACAAATAGATGAGGTTGAAAATGATGTTTTCTTTTGGGGATAATTCCATTTGCAGGATTTCCCTTGCAAGTGCTTTTTCCGTGTAGAGGTTTATGAAAATGGCCATATGTTGATACACTCCAATAATTATGTGGCTTGTAAATTGCCAACTTCGATGATGCATTTTATTTATCTTTTAAATTATGGCTGGATTATCTTTGTTGATGTACATGTAAGGTGCTCAAATGTATAGTTGAAAAGAAAACAAAAATATATTTCGATTATTGTGCTTTAATATGTTGTCCTTCATGCATATGTTAGTTTTGAACAGAAAAGGTTGGAACTGTTTATCCCTTTTCTTGTAGGTAGTCATCTGTAATGTGTATATACGGCATGGGCTACTAATGCTAGTCCCTGAAGCTTTAGAAGTTCTTGGAGGGATGGTTGATGAGTTGGAAGCAGCACGCCAACTTCTTGTTAGTGAAGTAAATAAGCCGCCGAGGGGAAAAAGGTATATTTGAAGTGATGTTAGCTATGTCTTCATGCCTTCTGCCTTTTGAGAAAATGATAATTCTCTTAGAGTTTCATGCATAATTCACATTGTTTAGTTGAGATACAAACTTGGATACACTGAAAACTTTTCTCCGAAGAATATAACATCAATGATTAAATTACACCAAAAGACTGGTCCAATTTTGGAACAGCCCCACCTGTTATCTGCTTTGAATAATAAGCTTCTGACATCTGTTGGTTATTTTTGTGCTGTTCTTCTGACTGAAACTCTAAAAGAGTTTAGTCCTTAGGGTCAATCTGAATACGACTTCTTAATTGATACAGTGATATTATGTTTACTTCTGTTAATCTGTTCTGCTACAGATCAAAGACAGGAGAAAGGCCTCCTTTAGCAACTAGAGCAACTCTGGCTGCATGGCCCCGTAATGCTGTTAATATTCGTGGAAGTTCCAATCTCTCTGTCGATGTCCAAGGAAATTCTAATAGCACTTCTACTGTTCTCAGTCACAGCAATGGTTGTGTAAATGTTCTTGAGCACACCAATCCTCCTGTTGCTGTTCATGGACATGCCAATAGTTCTGATGTTCTAAGATACACCAATAGTTCCATACCGCAAGGTGCAACTCCATTTCAGGCTGACCAAGGTTAGATTGCTTCCTTTTCCTTCTTGTTTGTGCAGTTTTACTTGAGTTTTTTAGTTGAATTTTAACATGTATTATCTACATTACATAACGAGGAAGAATGATGAGAGGCTAATAACACCATATATTAGCAAGCAATCTTGGGAATGTTTTTAAATCCTCTTTTCTCACAAGTTGAAAGGTGTGTATAGGAAGATGCCAATACACAATAAGACGGTTTCATGGTTTACTTTGAGTTGAATGACTTAAGATTGGCATTTATCCTGGGATTGTTTTTACTATTATCACATCAATTTTTATTTTCAAAGACTAAATTAGCTTTCACATGAAATTTTAGCATGTTTATATGCTGTAGATTAAAAGATATTTTTCGTGGGACATGCTTTAGCTATGTTTGCTGTGTTATTCCATGTTTGTGGATATAATTGCCAAAAGCTATACTTTTAGTCATTGTTTATCAAACTCTGAAACTGAGGGCACTGACATTTATTGGAATAATATCAATAGATTTTCTTTATATTGTTTAGTACTGTTTCTTTTTAACTTGAAAAGAACGAAAAATTAAATGTGGTTGCTGTCTTCTAGGTGCTACTATGGTTCCCCCTGGAACTAGTCTAAGGTCTACAGAGGAATTTGTTGCTCCAATTATCTCAGGAAACACCATCACGATGCCTAATTCTTCGTCTAGTGTTGTTTCTGATGTTGAGGAGATGCATGTTGATACTTCATTTAGCAGGGAGAATGCCGTTTCAGATCAGCTTCCTAATGTCGTGAATCATGAGGACGTCGATATGGTTGATGAGTTTGAACATCCCCTCATATTATCTGGAAACAGAGAGATCCCTTTTACATATTTGGCTAGTTTGTCTGCTAAATGGGCTGGGATGAAGGAAAAAGCCCCTTTTGCCCAAGGAAATGTTAAGGTTTATATACTTATACATTTATGGATGTGTATATACGCCCATACCATTATATAAGTGCGTGCGTGTGTGATGCTTTTACCAACAATTTATGAAACTATCATTGGTGGAATACTTGGGCTCTTGATTCTTTACTTTCAACTTTGGTTAAATCTACTCATTCACATCTCACAAAGATAGGCTTATTTTTCATTTTCAACCATCCTAAATCATAGGTCATTTCCCTTTTTGAGATATTAATTCATTGATTAGTTTCTTAATACAACCCTATTTGACATGCATTGGAAAAATAAAATTTATTAGTTCCAATAGTAAATTAGTAATGCAACAATGAGTTGAGGGTACATTAGTAAAACAATATAAAATTGATTGCTTTTAACTATATTTTCTTAATCTATGTGAAAATACAGTTGTGTCTATATCCCAACGAGTATTGAAATTCAATATTAAACTTGTGATCTTTGCTTTTTCTTTAATAATTTCTAATGTTTTAACGGAAAACTTTGTAGTGCTTTTTGACTGGTGTGAAGGGATTCCAATACAAGCAGAGGACAAAATATGAGCTTCGTGTTTATGTTGATGATGGCAGCCTCATTTCTGAGATCCTAATTGATCACGATGTGAGTATAAATTGGAAGTTCACCTATTGATCTCCTTTCATATGTTAATATTTAACATATTAATTAGTCGTTTTTAATCTTCAGGTGGTACAGAAGGGAATAGGTCATTCTCCTGAAGAGGTCACTGCCGCTCTTTCTTCGTCAGATGCAAAGAGAGTTGGTGATATGAAGGAAACACTGAGACAGTTCCAAATGTTCTTAGTGAATTTTGAGGTAACAGATGATTTTATTATGAACTTTCTTTGATTTGAGAAAAATTAATCGTATTGATTGAGAATCTTAAGTTGTACTTTCATGGATGGGCTTCTGATCTTCATTATTTCTTCGTTTGTGAATTCTGTGGTCCAGGGGACATTGCGTGTAGAGATGAATCGAACCTCTCCTCTTCCAGTTGCCCTTGAGATGAACCGAGGCTGTTCTGCTTCTGATGCCTGGTTGCTTATGAGAAGGTTGACGTCTTCCGCTCCTACTCGGACACCGCAGCAACCCTTCTCAGATCCAATTGAATTATCACCATGAACCAATGCTGTTTTTCCTCTGAAGGACGTTAAAGACTGTTAAAAGTTGGTTATGATGAACTATTTGCTGCTGTTTCGGATTGAGAGAGGATACCTCTGAGCTTTGTTATTCAGATTCATTGGTCATGATTATTCTCAGCAGGTATAGTGGCACGGTGTGAAACTGAAGTCATGAGAGGAAACTTGCTGGCATGCCGGGTTTTCAACTCAGATAGATGTACGAGAAAAATGAGATGCATTTTGATGGAACTTTTCCGTGCTTCATCCTGAATCAACCAATAGTTTCATGCATGCTTCTGATCGCTAGGCACCATCCGCAGAAAGATGAAAAGATGATTCAACCTTCAAGACATTTGGTAATGAAAGGAGGTCAAACATATAGTAGATTTTTATTATTGCTGTTTTAACCATGCCAATTCGAAGCCAAGCAAATCCGGCGAGAGGAAACCAGCCATGGTAGCACCAGGAGGTTGTGAAGAAGCCATCATCTCGAGTTCATCAAGCATGCATATATTTGCACCATTGTATATTCCCCTTTCATTTTAGTGTTAATGTATTTTTTGGCCTTTTATAAAAAATTTGTTCAACAACATTCTCGTCTCATATACACAAGTACACCATATTTAAGCATCGGCTCTTTATTCAAGAACAATATTCTAATGTTGCCTTGACGCAAAATATCCTCGTGTCATTTGAATATGCGGGATGCCGGACGCTTCGTTACCCATACGTAGCAAAAGCACCAGGAATTGTACTGCATGATTCTTTAATCAAAGTTAACAGATCAAGGATCTTCATGCCAATTGTATCTCGTTGTGACCGGCCACGTCTAGGTATTAAAAACAGACGACCAACCCATTCTATTACCTCAGGGCAGAAAACCTTCCACAAGAATATTGCATGGTACCAAGCTGGTTCTGTCACGTATTTCTCTCCGCGGCATGCACCTTTCACAATTGCTTCGGCACACTCTTGAGTGGACTCCAGAGGTACGATATTTATTTGGACCTAACAGCAAGATATCAAGTCACAGGTACAATTCGAAGAAGGCCCAGTTATCTGCATATAAATTGTTAGTAAAAGCTTACATCTCTCATTTCTTCGTCCACAGACAATTGGCCTTGCTGATTCAGGAATTTTCCTCCCGTCATTTCTGACTCGATTAATCCAGGAGTAACAATTGTTATTCCAATTTCTGGCCCCAACTCTACCCTCAGTGTCTCGTACATGCTAACCAAGGCTGCTTTACTTGCCTATAACCAATTGCCAAAACAGAGTTCGTCACAACGCATAATTCTGAACGAGTACATGTGATATAGTTCACTCACACATACACAGTGACATGAAAGATTCTTGCTGGGATATCTTACATTATAAAAGCTCATTCTTGGGGCAGGCAGCCACGAGGCAGACGAAGCAATTACGACAATCTTCCCTTTGCTCCTTTTTAAGTGCGGAATTGCAAAATAAGAGCTATATACTGAACCCCAGAAATTTATGTCCTGTACCATAAGACAGCATGTTAATGGAGATATGATTCAATAAAATAAAAAAAAAACCTTATTCTGGTGTTTGTTGGATGGTTTACAATTAATACTAAAGCTTACTAAATGCTTCCTAGCTATGTAATAATATCAAGAGAACTTGCCACTAGGTGGGTTCCCTTCATGACAAGGTATGCTAAAAACTTATATTATTGCCTTAATTAACTGACAGCAGTGCTACGACCTGTTACACACAAGTATATTCTGCATCAAATATTGATTACCATGACTGGAGCAAGATTAGTGATATTAGGTATGTCATCGAACATGGTCACGGCTGTAACCCCAGCATTGGCCACTAGATGGTCCACTGTTGTCGAAGAAGACCCATCAAGAGTTAGCAAGAATCTCGCCACACTAAAGGAAAGATCTTAAGGCAAGGGAAGTTGGAACAAAATTTTACGCATAAAAAGAAGTTGAAACATAGACCGAAGCTAAAGCTCAAATAAATCATAAATACTGATAAATGATGTAAATTTGTTCAGTAGGCAGTTGCCATTTACATCGACCAAAGTGCTTCACCGTCGCATCAACAAAACCTTGACAATCATGAACCTTAGCAACATCTCCAGGAAGAATAATAGCATCAGGGGAACCGATCTCCTCCGCCATGGCTGCAACATTCCGGAGACGGCTCTCTCTTCTTGCAACAAGGGCTAAACGAGCTCCTCTCCTAGCATACTCGTAAGCCAGATGCTTCACACCCACAATATCAAAAACATAAATTCTAAAATGATTTAAGTCGGATAACTAAAAAAGAAAATAAACAAATGCTGTAATTTAAAACATTAACCTCGCCGATGCCGGAGGATGCTCCAGTGATAAGGACTACTTTTCCTGCTACATCCTCACTGAAAATGGAGTTGAAAGTTGAGAGAATATACTTGAAAAAGAGATAAGAAGGCAGGAAAAAGAGGAATGCCAGTATAGCTAGAGGGGCAAACACGATGTTCATCAACTTGTTAAATATCACATCCATAGCTTAGCTACACGCTCGAAGTTCTGGGCCAAAAGTAAATCTATGTATTAATTTATGGTTGGCCACGTACTATATTTGCATGGAGAGAATCTAACACGTATCTCCCGAGGTCCCTTACTTTAATTATAGATTTTTTTTTTTGTTTTTCTTGGAGATTTATGATGTGTTAATTAATTTTGTCTTCTTCTTCCTTAAGCTTATAATCGCAGAAAGGATGATTCGAGAGACTCTGTGACCAAGTGAAGGTGGTTCTTATCCAGTAATGGAACATGCAGCTGCTCTGAATATTATTAATTTATAATATATGCTCTAAATATTTAAGTTATATATTTGATAAAATTCAAGAGTTCAATAATGATATTAGTTTTGTTGGGAGGTCCAATCAGAAGATACTTACTTTCTTCATTAGGTGGAAGTATTTATTACTAACAAGGAAAACCACACACAGACTATATATGGAATTATCAATAGATATAGGTGGGACGTCACAACAAATTCAGCAGGCTCAGTCTTTCTTGGTCTGAGAAGAGCTGTTCTTCGAAGTCATCGACCTTCCTAAGACAGCCCAGTGATTGCAGAATTCCACCACCTCAGGATAAAGGACCTTGCAAAGATACAAAATTCTCACCCATGGTGGCTCCACCAAATACTTATCTCCACGGCACCCACTTTTCACTATTGCCTTCGCACATGCTTCTTTCGACTCTACTGGTATTACCAGATCCACTTTTTCCTACAAGTTTACATGTATAACTCATCATTTTCAACTATCACGTATATACTATTTATAGGATTCTCCATTTAAGACATGCACCTGTTTTTCAAGCTTTTCCATCATTTCTGTGTTTATTGGGGCAGGAGTTACTATTGTAATGCCGACATCTCCACCAATTTCGTTTCTCAGGCACTCGTAGAAGTTTATTACTGCTGCTTTGCTTGCCTGAAGTTAAAAGTGTTAGTAGATCAAATCAAAAGTATGGAATGTTAATGGTTACCAACTAAATGGCTTACACCATAGAAACCCATCCTCGGAGCTGGGTACCATCCGGCAATTGAAGCAATCACAATGATCTTTCCTTTGCTCTTCGTTAGATGTGGAAGGGCAAAATGGGTACCGTAAATTGTACCCCAGAAGTTTATGTCCTGTACATTCATTTCAACAACTCATTAAAAGCTCAATTCACAAAGAAGGGATTGAGCTAGTATCTTCTCTAAGTTTTCTAACTGATCATTACCATAAGTTGGCGATATTGTCCGATATTGTTCATCGTGTACTCGACTCCTGATACTCCAATTCCAGCATTGTTCACCAGATGATCCACTTGTTCCCCAAACCCAACAGACCCATGATTTCAAAATCAATACGTGGTTGAAAAAATTAGAGGGAAAGGAAGAGGAAGGACAAGAGCAAAGAGCACATACATCTACCAAAATGGTCCACTGTTGCATTAACATATCTCTCAGAATCTTCCACCTTAGAAACATCTGCAACAATCGCTATAACATCCGGAGAGCCAAGATGTTTTGCTTTTTCAACAACTGCTCCAAGACGATCCTCTCTTATGTCAACCAACACTAAACAAGCTCCTCTCTTTGCGTACTCGTAACTTATTTGCTGCAAATTGACCAAAAAAAAAAAAAAAAAAGAAACCCATTTACCAAGAAATTTATTTCTAACCTGAGGATGCATGAATTAACTTAGTGTACGTAGCTACAAAGCCTTACCTCGCCAATTCCTGAGGCTGCTCCGGTGACGAGCACCACTTTTCCAGACACATCTTCGCTGAATACATGTCTTTTTATGTAATAAAGAAACTTGAATACAACATAAATTGGTAAGAGACATAAGAGCAGGATGGTACATGTGAGAGGAAGTATAATGTTCAACAACTTATGAACCAAATCCATCATCATGCGGCTGTGAATTTCGGATGGAGCAGCAGCTTCTTTCCTTGCATTTATGTAAGCTCTAACGCAAAGACCGAATAAATTGCTGTTTTATTTTTTGAGCTGCTAAATTTCAATCATTTAATTTAACAATAAATTATATAAATTTTAATTTATAATATTAAATATATAAATTTCAATTTTTATAATAAACAATATATATAGACTTTATGATAATTAAATTTTTTAATAATATAAAATATAAATCATATTATTTAAAATTTATATTTATTTTAATATATCATTTTTAAATTATTAAAAAATTATCAATTATTTAAATTATATATCCTTTTTATTACAAAATATTAAATTTTATTCAAAATTAAAATTTATTTCATATACTGAAATTTACTTTATTTTGGGTTTTGTTTTATAAATTTAATTTGTGGGCAATTTATTTTTACGCAGCTATTTCTCTGTGTAATGGCTCAAACTTGATATAACATTCGATATTTTTTCGATATCGGATTTCGAATTGAGATATTTATGGAATATTTGAAAATTAAACCGAAATTTTGATTAAAGAATGACAATTTAAAAGAGTTTAGAGACCAACAAAAAAAATTACAAGGACTTTAATGAAAAGAATGAAAAGATCAAAGGATTAAAAGGGAAATCGGCTAAGGAAAAACTGAAAATTCAGGTTCAATGCCGAACTCTATTTGGCAAACTTTACTATAAATAGTGAAGGCCAAAAAATAAAGGAAGATTTACATAAATCCTTTCCTCTCAAACTCTCCCAAATTCTTTCAAGTCCTAAAGAAACTAAAGAGATAATTTTGTAATAAAAGAACAAGCTTTTTACTTGGATCAAGCGGAAGTTCAAGAAAAACTTAAAGAAATTGAAAAAGCAAAGAAAAGTAGGAAAAAAAAAAATACTAAGAGAAGCTCAAGCAAAGGAGTGAATCCAAGAGTTCCAAAAGTGGAGCTTCCAAAAATCTATATTAGTTGATGTTATAAAGATGAAATAACTAAGAAAAGTTCACGCATGATGTTTAAAAGAAGTTTGAAAAGGAAAATGTTAGAAGTTGATGAAAATAGTTTATGAACTTTCAAACCCTATAAGTGTTATGGTTTTGATAGTTCATATAAGTCAAAGATATAAATTTATAAAAAATATGTGAAATATATGAATTGAATAAAGTTTAATTTGAATATTGAGGAATTGAGTTTTGACGACCTTGATAAAGTAGATGGAATTTATTTGAGGTTTTAGAAGTATTTTAAATGAATTTTTGACAGATTTTAGCATATTAAACATATGAAAATTGAGATTTTTTTGTTTTTATCAAAATTCATGTTTGGTATTCTAAAATAAAGATTGGATTGTCGAAATTGAAATTGATAATATCAAAGCTAAATGGATAAAATGAAAACTAGAAGCACAAGTGGCTTGTGTCAGCCGAACCGACTACGGAAATAAAAAAAATTTACCATCCCAATTTTGCGTAGCTCAATCTTAATGGGATGGATAACAGGGGCGGGGCAGGGCAAGGCAGAGCAGCTGCGTAATTGATGAGGTGAGACCCTCCATCCCAATTTTTCCGGCCTCAATCTTAATGGGATTCTGTGACGTCGTCGTCGACAGCTCAGCGGTTGTGAAATTTTCTTTTTGAGAATAACTGATAAAATGGGCTAACAATCTAAATGGTTTAGAAAATTTTCAAATAAAATGAAATTGGAATAATATTTTCAAATTTTATGACTTCCATCTCCACATATATCTTCTTTTTTATTATAATGTCCAATGTCACTATCCATCTTTCTTTTCAATCCCATTTGAATTTGAATTAATTTTAAATTATTTATAATGTTAATTAATTCTAATGATTTCCAATATTATTTTTTACTATAAATTATTCAAAAAAATCCAATATTTTATTACAAAAAAAAATGTTCAATTGACACATAAAAGCTACTAATACACATAATTAAATACAGCCACATTCATGCTTGGGTTAGGGTAGGTGGCTGGGCAACGATCGAGTGATGACGATCCTACACAATTTATGATGATGTTCAATTCTCATCACAGTTAGATAATGCTATTATTATGAAGCACCTACTCCCAAAAATATCTTTCAATGAAATATTTTTTCATTTGTAATTATCATAATCTTATTTCAACTACAAAAAAATAATTAAATTATTTTAACTTTTAATAAAATGCTTTTCAAACTAATTATTTTTTATATTAATCTTTTTCATTTTCTTTTTAATCTTAATAATTATTTTTATATTAATCTACCATGAAAAAGAAAATAATTAACTATGTTCTAAAAAAAATTATGTAAAATTGGTCTTGCAGCGACTTCCTTTTATTTTTTTTATTGAAAAAAAGAATTCGTCCGTGCTGTTCATCTACAACCGATCAAAGAATTGAATAATCAGGGAAAAGCAAAAACCTGCGTTGACGAATTTCACACCTACTTGATTCTTTACATGCTCAAACTAGACATGCACAACCAACCTTACGTCCGATAATATACAGAACACATGTTTCAGCAAGAACCTAGATCTTCACTACACATGCAGTGGATTCCCCTTGTTCTCATTCTGTCTTCAGTTCTTGTGTTTGGATGGTTTCAGGGTAGAAAGCTTTCTTCGCTCCCGTTATATCAAGAATTTTCTTGCTAGGCGCTTCAGTGGCCAATTCCCCTGGCCTTGTCGTGTAAAGAAATCGATAACTCCATTCAATCACATCAGGGCAAAAAACCTTCCATAACCACGTCATCCTGAACCAAGCTGGATCTGTTAGATATTTCTCTCCTCGGCAAGCACTGTTTACTATGGCTTTCGCACATGCGCTAACTCTTCTAACTGGAATCGCACTCACTTGAACCTATTTAACACAATTCACCATTCTACAAATTAGCAAGGTCGACAATTAACTTGGATATATTTGGATGCCTGATATTAAGGACCTTACATCCCTCGTGTCTTGATCCACATCCATTCTGCCTTCAGCGGTCAGGTATTTGCCTTGAGTCAATTCAGACTATAAATCCTGGTGTCACAATTAGTATATGGACGTCTGAGCCCAATTCAACCCTCAATGTCTCGAAAAACATTAACAGTGCGGCTTTAGTTGCCTGAAAGGTAATCATTAAGTAGGTCAGGATAATGAACACTTAGACTAAGACTCGGAAATATAATGAGTAGCAAAAATAATACTTCACCACTTATACATTATAGATGGACATTCTTGGGACTGGCAACCATGAAGCAGAGGAGGCAAGGACTACAATTTTGCCTCCACTGTCTCGCAGGTAGGGAACTGCAAATCGAGTCGTATAAGCAGAACCCCAGAAGTTGGTATCCTGCAGCATATTCAGATTAAATTAGACGACAAGTGAGTGAGTTCGCATGCAGTCATAGATATATATATATATATATATAAATGTAAGCTTACCATAACAGTCCTAAAATTGGTGATATCAGTTATTTCTTCCAGCATGGAGATTGCCAGGACACCGGCACAATTAATAAGGTGATCCACTGCATGTATGTATATATAATAGTATCGTATATTGAACAACGACTATCAAGTATTATTCACTAAAAAAATGAGTATAGGATACGCGCTGCGAAAATTGATCCACTTACACCTCCCAAAATGACCAATAGTTTCTTCTACAAGTCGATTACAGTCATCGACCTTTTGGACGTCAGCGATGATCATGAGAACATCGGGAGAGCCCAACTCTCCTGCTCTGTATGCAACTTCTCTAAGACGTTGCTCTCTGCGGGCTACAAGTGCTAAGTGGGCTCCTCTTCTAGCATACTGGTAAGCCAAATGCTGCAACAGAGAGAATTTCGAAACGGAAGTAATCTTATAAAAATTTCAACTTTTTTCATGAATTAGTATGAGATATATGGATAACTAAATTACCTCGCCTATGCCAGAAGATGCACCAGTTATCAGGACGACCTTGCCTGCAACATCCTCACCGAAAATAGAGTAAAAAACCCAGAGGAATGATTTGTAAAGAAGCAAAGGAGGCAAGACAAAACACAAGGAGAAGAAGGTAAACGGAGGGGCAACCAGATTGAGGAATTTGTGGATGAGATCCATGAGAAGGCACAAAAATCTTCACACGCGATAAACCGATAAATTATACTAAGTGATAGAAAGAGCGAAGACGGTAGTGTGGCTGTGGCACCATTGCATGGCTTAGATGCGACACGTAGTTTTGTGAATCGTGGATGACGCTGGACATTTAGGAGATGTTCAGGTAACTTTTTGAAAAATGGAAAATACCCTTTAGATTTATCCTGGCTATTGTTTTGTCGCCTCCCTAAAATTATTAATTATAATTTTCTTAATGCCTTTTCTCACCGTAATCAGTTAATCACCGACATTGTAATCGGTGAGGTTTCGTAGGACGAGGGCTCCTTTAATCTGCTTTTTGAACGAGGATTTGCCTGAGCCAATATACTGTAAACTCGGCGACGGAATATTTTCCATCTTTCAAGGTTGACATCTCTTAATTGCTCATCAATTATCATTGGCTTTGCTGTTAGAAAGTGTGATTCTTTTTCTTTTTCTCTTAAGCTTGTTTTTGAAGCATTCAATTTTGAAGCACTTGCCTAGCTGAGATTACATAGGTGGTTTTTGAGTTCTAGAATTTTCAATTTTGAGATCCTCTTTTTCTTGCATTTTAAGTCTTCAAATGCTTGAGATTGAAAGGATGAGGGGACTTCAGTTGTCCTTCCTCTCACTTTTCCCCCATTATTGTTGATCTTGTTGATTGGAAGCCGGCTAGTGAATGCTGGAATATAAAGATTTCTATTGGCTTTTTTTTTTCTTACATTCAATGGGAAGCCAAAGATTTATGGTGGTCGCTTTTTTTTTTTTTTTTGAAACCGAAGGTGTTTGTTCTATTGCTTGAATGAACACAGTACAAAGCTTTAGTACCGTGGTAAGGGCGGTTGGGTTCCAGTATAGTTTAAGCACAGCATCGAGGATCTAACTTATCTCCCGCGGATGAGTTCTTTTCAGAATAAGCGTATACAATACGCAAAGAAGACATTAATCATCTATCTCATCTGAAACAGTGAAACCATGCTTTTTTTCTTTTCAGATGAAGCTTATACAATACGCAAAGAAGACATTAATCATCTATCTCATCTGAAACAGTGAAACCATGCTTTTTTTCTTTTCAGAATAAGCTTATACAATACTCAAAGAAGACTTTAATCATCTATCTCATCTGAAACGGTGAAACCATGCCTTTCTATTTAGGATATATATATGTCATCTGAAAGAGTGAAATCTATCTTTTTATACTAGGATAACCATATAAAATCAAGCTAGGAATTTTTTTTTTCTGGATTTGATGAAGTCTTATATATGACCAGCTATCGCTTCAATTGTCAGCAAATTGAAAAAAGGCGCAGAGTCCGGGTGTGTTAAAAAAGTCCAAGACCCGACCTCCAATTATGCTTGTTATTCTTCCACATTTGTGGGATTTCTCTTTCCTCCCCTTGTACTTGTCTTCCTTCGTGCACTTTAACCAAGTAGTACACTAGCTTCCAGCCTCCTTTGTCTGTTAACCCTGGCAATAAAGTCGTCAGCTCTTTTTTTCAACTCCTCGGTAGACAAACTAAGCTCAGCTTCTCCATCTAAATTCTCTCTTTTATTTTTCACTTCCAATCTGCCGTCATCACAGATTTTCACATCCACTTTTCCTCCTTCAGAAGTCTTACTAGCATTTTCTTGAAACAATATTTCCTCTTTTCTCTGTTTCTTCTCCTGAAGGGTAGAAGTTTGAAGACCTCTTTTGTGGTTAATATACTCATTATAGTACACATCACTAGCTGCTGGAAGAGAGTTCGAAGCAAAGAATTTAGATTCTCCAATGAGGAGAATGATGATGAGGTTGCCAACTATG
>CAOGCB010175816.1:0-11235 GCA_948266635.1 Cnidoscolus chayamansa | reverse complement strand
AAAAGAAAAGGAAAAGGAAGGGAGAAACATAATTGCATTTGTGTTTTTAGGTAATTTCACTTGCTATTATTTCTGAAGGGTTGATTTGGATTTCTTAGTGTGCATAATTAATTAAGAAAGGAATTAAATTGCTTGTGTTACAAAAATTGAATTAAGCCTTAGCCTTGGGTTTATTCATTGGTCCAACCTTTCATGAAAACTTATAACTTATTACATATATTGATCACTTTATTATCATATTTATTAAACTATATACAATCCTTGATTTGATTTGGTGTGGAAAATGATTAGCATAATAGTTGATGCTTGAGGACAAGCTTCATTTAAGTTAGGGATGTTTGTTGAGATGTAAATATCAATTATTTTCCATATAATTTTCCTTATATTTAGCTAAATAAAATAGTTATTTATGTATTTTAATTATTTATTTCAGATGATAGAGGTTTTGGAGCAAAAAGTGCTGAAAATGATAAAATCTGGATTTTATAGTCGTGGGCATGACTGCACCCACAGAAATCTGGACCACTACGCAGAATTTCGAGATTTGATTTATGAAGAATCTTATCTTGTGAAAACCACTTTAAATCTGATCAGATTTGGTTAAGATTTTGTAATCAGAATTTTAGATTATTTAGATAGGATTCTTATCTTATCCTATGAATTGTATTTTATTTAGGACTTTCTTCTCTAGTTTTTCTACTATAAATATAACACTTTGTAGAGGAAAGAGGGATTATCTATATCATCTAGATCTCTAACTCTCTTCTAGTTTTCTCTCCCAATTATGTGTGGCTAATTGCATTTCATCTAGCCAAGGATAATTAAGGTCCATTCACCCGAAAGATTGTGAGATTTATCAATCTTTAATGAAATTTCTTTATTTTTGGTATTTGTTCGTTTTCTAATTTAATTTTATTATTTTGTGGTTGAATGCAATTTGGGCTCATTACAATTCGGTCAATAAAAATAATACCTAGTCATTCAAAACAATCAAATCCGTAATTATTTGGTTGTTTTGATATTTATGGCAATTAACATTAATTTGTTAAGGAAACGAATGGAATAATTTAAATGGACCACACGTGTGAGTTTGTTAATTAGTATTGGGTCTTTCTTATGTTAAGATTGTTAATAAATTAAATTATAATTAATGGGGTTGTTTATTAATTAAGGAATACTTAACGAGCATCTCTTAATTATTCTATGATTAAGAAAATTTGGTTGCCTAAGCGTACTTGGCAATTATAACCAATATATCAATAATGAGAAAATTAATCTTTTGTATCTGAGATCAATCTAATTGAATGGATCATGATTATACCTTGGTTGGACCTCTTTCTTATTGATTTCATATTTTAATATTTGCTTTTAATTTCTTATTTTTAATCAACTCTCAAAAACTCCTTTTTTATTTTTATTTTTATTTCTAGTTTTAAAAGTCATTTTATTATTATTTTGCCTATTCCTCGTGGATCGATACCCTGTTTACCGCTAATATAATTTTATTTTTTTAGCCAGAAAAAGGAATTTATTTCTTGGTGGCTTCAACACCCATCAATTACCTATATGGAGTCACAACTATTTCAACTAACTGGTAGTCCAACAATAAAATCCATAGAGATGTGCTCCCACTTCCACTCTGGAATCGGCAATGGGTTCAGCATCCCTGATGGCTTTTGATGCTCCAACTTAACCCTCTAGCACACCTCATATAAGGATATGAACATGGTGATCTCCCTCTTCATTACAAGCCACCAATAGACTTTCTTTAGATCTTGATACATTTTTGTGGACCTAGGGTGAACACTATAGTGAGCATCATGTGCTTCACTCGTAATGTTTTCCTTTAATACAACATCATTTGGCACACAAAATCTATTCCCAAATCGAAGAATACCTTGGTGGTCAAATCTGAACTCATTATTGTCTCCATTCTATACTGACCTGCCTATTTTAACCAACTCGGGGTTTTCATGCTATTTCTGAGCCACCTGCTCAAGAAACACTAGAGTTACTTTCATTTTAGCCACTAAAGCATCATTCTCTGCTATCTCCAATCGAAGCCCTTCGCTAATCAATTTGTACCACTCTATGACCACCAGGCATCATACTACAGTGATGTGAGATAGATTACTCCACGATTTATGACTAAAGGCATCAGCTACTACATTTGCTTTGCTCGGATGGTATAGTATTCTGCAATTGTAATCACTAAGCAGTTCTATCCATCGTCTCTATCTCAGATTTAACTCCTTCTGAGTTAGAATATGTTAGAGACTTTGTGATCTGTGAAGATCTCACACCTAACCCCATATAAATAGTGTCTCTACATCTTTAGTAGTGCAAATATTACTGCAGCCGTCTCCAAATCATGAGTCAGGTAGTTCTTCTCATGCTTCTTCATCTATCTTAATACAGACGATATGACTATGTCATTCTGCATTAGAACACACCCTAATCCCACTCTGGATGCATCACAATATACAACGAAGTATTCACCTGTCTTTGGCAAAGCTAACACTAGTGTCGTGGTCAACTTCCTCTTTAGCTTCTGAAAACCGTCTTCACATACATCAAACCAAATAAACCTCCGGTTCTTTTGTGTCAACCATGTCCTCGAAGCAGCTATCTTGGAGAAATCATGTACAAATCTCCTGTGGTAGCCAACCAAACCTAGAAAACTTCTTATCTCTATAATTATAGTAGGTGTAGGCCAATTTAGTACCGCCTCTACTTTCTTAGGGTCCACCTTGATGCCATATTCTAACACCATACATCCTAAGAAATATATATTGCTCAGCCAAAACTCACACTTCGAGAACTTTGCATACAACAGGTGCTCTCTCAGTGTCTGTAGAACTAGTCTAAGGTATCGAGCATGCTCCTCTATGTTTCTGGAATACACTAGGATATCATCAATAAAGACTATCATAAAGTGATCCAAGAATGGTCTAAAAACTCTATTCATGAGATCCATAAATGCACCTAGGGCGTTAGTTAACCCAAATGGCATTATAAGAAACTCATAGTGCCATACCTCATACGAAATGCAATGTTGGGTACATCACTCTCTCTGATCCATAATTGATGATATCTCGTTCTCAAATCTATCATGGAGAAGCAACTACCTCCCACCAACTGGTCGAACAAATCATTAATTCTCGGTAATGGGTACTTATTCTTTATGGTGACCTTGTTCAACTATCTATAATATATACATAGCCTCACAATTTTGACTTTCTTTCTTACAACCAGTACAGGTGCACCATATGGTGATATACATAGTTTGATGAAACCCTTTTCAACTAACTCTTGTAATTGTGTCTTTAACTCTTTCAATTCTACAGGAGTCATCTTGTAGGGTGGGATAGAAATGGGTTTGACACCCGGTAATAATTCTAACTCAAACTCTATCTCCTTGTCAGGTGGCAAACCTGTAAGGTCAATAGGGAATACATCAGGAAACTTCCTCAGTGCTGGCACTGACTCTAGCTCTCTCACATTCTGATTTGTTGTCCTAACATAGGTTATAAATCCCCGACACCCCTTCCTAAGCAATCTATATGCATGCATAGAAGATATCAAATCAGTGGGCGTATCTGTGGTGTCCCCTTGAAATGTGATGTATGATCCATCCGATCCTTTGAACATGACTACCTTATTTCTGCAATCCAAGGTAGCATCATGTAGTGATAGCTAGTCCATACCTAGTATGATGATGAAATTTGTCAAATCAAACACCACTAGGTCTGCAGGAAGGCACCTACCCTCAATGAAAACTGGATAACACTAACAGCTCATCTCTGCCAATGTTGGATCACATTTGGGTCCATTAACCCATAATGGACACTCTATTAGAGCAGCAATCATCCCAATACCACTCACTGCCCTTAGTGAGATAAACGAATGAGAGGCATCCGTATCTAGCAAAACATGAACATGAGTGCAACCGATCTGAAGTTTACCTGATATCATTGTGTTTGAGGTGTTATCCTCCTACTGTGTCATGGTGAAGATCCTAACTGGTGCCATAGGCCCTCCTAATTGAACCCATTAGAATCCTGCTCCTCAACCTCTCCCTTGACCTCGGCCCTATGGAGCCATTACAGAACTCAGCCTAGTAGCTGATGGAGCTACTATGCCTGTACTCGTCTGTCGTTTCTGTGTTTGTCTTTTCATGTTAGGACATTCTCTAGAGAAATGACCCTCTTGGCCACATCTATAACATGTTGTAGTCTTAAACCTACATGGACCCTTATGCGGCTTCTCGCATCTTACACAAGCAAATCGGCTTGACTCTAAACTCGACCCCTTTCCCTTTCCGAGCCCTGACTTGACCTTACTACAAAACTTATTCTTCTTCTCCTTGGAACTCTTATTTTCTCTCTATTCTCTTAAGGTTGCAGCTGCAAAAGAGGTGAGATTGAGCCTTCCTACATCTGTAGCCCTAGGAACTACAAATGTTTCTTAGTGTGCCGATTGAGGTGATACTACTCCTTTAATAATCATGCTCGCATCCATCTTTCTAGAGCAACAACTATAGCATGGAAACTTTCTCTCTCTGCTGCTATGATCAGTGACGAGTACCTGTTATGGAGTCTCATGGCATACCTTCTAGCTTTCTTTCTATCTGTGTCATATGCCTGACCCACATACTACAATAGATCGGTGAACTGGTCCGTATATATAATAACCCATCTCCCTATACTACTACCAGCGTTAAGATCCTGACCACCAAAAGGTGATCGAAACCCTAACAAGCCCTAAACATTAACATTACATAAGCATAAACATAACATTAACATATAATCGTGAATACTCGAATTTTGAGGCTCGAAAAGCCTATTTTCCCAGGCTGCAAACAGTCTGGCCGGAATGGAGGCCTTTCGAAAATTTTTTCGAAAGTATGCCAATATGGTACTCAAAACGTCCGAGACGTCGCGAGAAAACCAGGGGTACTCTCAGAATAATTTTTGGAGGTACAGAACTCCCAAAAAAGTCGCCGGAATGAAAAATCGGCATGTATCGGCGGTGGCCGACTGCCCTCTCCTGCGGTGGCCGATCGCCCCCGCCGATGGTTGAACCGCCCTCCAGCCCAATTTTTCTTTATAAAAGCTGCCCTGGTCCTTCATTTTTACTCACCGCTTGTGTTGACGAGCTTTCTCTTCTCCCTCTTTGCTTTAACCAATTCTTATTATTACGAGCTGCTTGTGTTGACGAGCGATCTTTCTCCCCCCCCTCCTTGCTCCTTGCGATTCTTTTATTTCTTTTCTGCATCATTATTTTTGCATTAATTAGTTGTGTTGTGATCACCTAATTAATCTAGCATTGTTGGAGATTTGGCAAACTGAAGCTCCAAAGTGGAAGACGTCTAAATCAGGTACGCCCCAAAAACTCTGCTTATTTCAATTTAATTATCATATGCATACTTCTCTTCTACTCCAATTCTGAATCACACTATTGCATAAATGCATCCATTCCATTTGCTTTAATTAAACAGATCTAAGCTAAAATGCCCGATTAATCAATAATCGAGGTATTAAAGCTCAGATCCGAACTTATGGGCTAAAAATGTCTAGTTAATCCATAACTACGGCATATCGCCTCTAGTTCGAATAAATCGGCTAAAAAGTCCAATTCATCAATAATTGTGGTAAAAAGCCTAAATTTCATCACATTTGGTAGTAAATTGCCTAAATTACAGTTCATTTAACTAATTTATTCAATTAATCAACTTGGCCTCAAAAGGCCTTAAATCTCAATTTGGCATTAAAGGCCTCAAATCCCAATTTGGCCCTAAAGGCCCAAAAAATCAATTTGGCCCTAAAGGCCCAAAAAATCAATTTGGCCCTAAAAGCCTAAAAATCAATTTGGCCCTAAAGGCCCAAAAATCCAATTTGGCCCTAAAGGCCCAAAATTCACAATTAGGCCCTAAAGGCCCAAAATCCCAATTTGGCCCTAAAAGCCCAAAAATCCCAATTTGGCCCAAAAGGCCCAAAAATCACAATTTGGTAACAAATGCCTAAAAAACCAATTTTGGCTCAAAGTGCCAAAAAAAAAACAATTTTGGTACTACGTACCCAAAAATCAAAGCCCTTTTAAAAAAGCAATTTCGAACTACGCTGACTTTGATCCGTTATTCAAATAAAGGGTACGTAGGCATGTTTGGGATTTAACCCCAAATAACAAATCAACATCATCAAAATCATCAAAGAGATTAGAAGAAGGTTGTTTGGTTCTGAAAGAAATTAGACAACCAGTCATTAGATCCTCGTGGGAAGTTCCGCCCTCATTAGGTTAGACCCTACATTCTAAAGAAGATACTTCCGGTGAAGCCGTCACTTTAACAGATCCGGATGGTTTGGAATTTGTAAACCCATGCAATCGGGATCAGCTTAAAAATTACTACATATGAAATTACTCCTTGTGATTTCTATGTAAAGGAAGAACTACGAAGACCTATTTCTCCCATGAAATGTGAAGGAAGATATGTAGGAACCCGAAGAAGGGCCCGATCTAAATAAATAAAAAAAATTCATTATTTTCTTTGCCAATAAAAAAAGAAGCAGAAAAAATAAATAAATAAAAATAATAATAAAAAACCCACTAAGCTGAAAACCCAAAAATGGCTGCTTAGGCAAAAATCGGGGCCCGCTAAGCTGAAAACCCGGAAAGGGTGGCTTAGGCAAAAATGGGTAGCTTGCTAGGCTGAAAATCCGAAAGGGCGGTCTAGGCAAAAGTTAGAGCAAACAGCTCGCTGAATCAAAAACCCGGAAGAGCGGCTTAGGCAAAAATTAGAGCATAGAAAGAATGAAAAAGAAAAAGTAGGAGATGCTTGGAAAGATAAAGAAAAAATCATCATCATTCATAAGTCCAAAAAGAATGCAATATTCCACAATCCAAAAAAGAGTCAAAAGTCCATCAAACAAGAAACAAAAGTCTGAAAAATCTCTAGATTCTAGTCTAAACTAAGTCTCTATGTCTGCTCTAGTCTAAACTAAGTCTCTATGTCTGCATAAAGCAACATCGTCTGTATCCCTTCCCAAGTCTAGTCTAAACTAAATTTCTCTGTGTTTGCATGAAGCAACATCGTCCATGTCCTCTTTAGGTCCAAAAGTCTCACCTGTCTCCCTAAGAGCTAAAATAATCTCCTCACCTATGTCAGTCCATTCCTCCAACTCACTTAGCAGTGCATTCCTCCTAATCTTTTCTAAAGGGAGGTGGCAAAAAAAAGAAGAAAAAAAAAGAAGAAGAAGAAGAAAAAAAAAAAAGAAAAAAACGAAGGAAAGTACCAACCTGAAGAATGACGGGAGAGACTGTCCAATTCTCATGGCCTAAAGTCGCTCGATCTAGACTCCAAATGGTATCAGCGAGAACAATACTGCCAATGCAGCTCATCCCTTCCATTTGCCTAATCATCAGGGTAGAATTGCAAATCCCCAAAGCCTTGGTCCTTGTTGAAGAAACCAGCCAATAAGCAAAAAACAAAGGCACACATCCTCAGCCTCATCTGGTCTGGGTCATCTGATTGAGCCTCCGAGAATTCATCAATTAATGGCAGCAGAATTGCCTTTTGATCATCAACAATCATGGCCCTAGCTTGTGGCCAACTAAACTGAAATCAGGCCTTCGAACGACTAAACATACCCAATTTTTACCACATGCCTGACCAAAGAGGCATTGGGGGCACCCTATAATTGTGCTGAATTCTCCTCCATCATGGCCCCGAACCAAAAAATGTGGGCCTCCGTGTCCCAAAGTCTGATGCAAGCCCGTAAAAAGTCCCAGCCAATGGCTACTCCCCTAAGGGTAGCAATTGGAGACAGACCATACCTTCCCAGATTTATCTTTTCTACTTTGGAGAGACTTTTGGTCCAACTGTGCATACTGTGACTGTAAAAAAGGGGTTCATTCTTGAATAATAAAAAGAAATGAAAAAAATAAGAAAAAAAATTAAATTTGGCCTCAAAGGCCTAAAAAATCAATTTGGCCCCAAGGGCCCAAAAAATCAATTTGGCCCCAAGGGCCCAAAAAATCAATTTGGCCTCAAAGGCCCAGAAAAATCAATTTGGCCTCAAAGGCCTAGAAAAACCAATTTCGCCCCAAGGGCCTAAAAAATCAATTTGGCCCCAAGGATCCAAAAAAATCAATTTGGCCCCAAAGGCCCGAAAAAAATCAATTTGGCCCCAAGGGCCCGAAAAATCAATTTGGCCCCAAGGGCCCGAGAAATCAATTTGGCCTCAAAGCCCCGAGAAATCAATTTGGCCTCAAACAGCCCAACAAATCAATTTGGCCCCAAGAGCCTGAAAAAATCAATTTGGCCCCAAAGGTTCGAAAAATCAATTTGGCCCCAAGGGCCCGAAAAATCAATTTGGCCTCAAAGGCCCGAAAAATCAATTTGGCCCTAAGGGCCCGAAAAATCAATTTGGCCTCAAAGGCCCGAAAAATAAATTTGGCCCCAAGGGCCCGAAAAGTCAATTTTGCCTCAAAGGCCCAAAAAAAATCAATTTGGCCTCAAAGGCCCAAAAAAAATCAATTCGGCCCCAAGGGACCAAAAAAAATCAATTTGGCCCCAAGTGCCCGAAAAATCAATTTGGCCTCAAAGGCTCAGAAAAATCAATTTGGCATCAAAGATCCAAAAAATCAGTTTGGCCACAAAGGCCCAGAAATTCCTAATTTTTGGTAATAAGTACCCGAAAAATCCTCAAACTTAAAATTCGCTATTCAGACAACCACTGGCTCCCATAAATCATCTTTATGGTTGCCAATGGGGGCAACTGTGAATACTCGAATTTTGAGGCATGGAAAGCCTGTTTTCCCGGGTTGCAAACAGTCCGACCGGACCTGAGGCCTTTCGGAAAATTTTTCGGAAGTATGCCAATATGGTACTCAAAACGTCCGGGACGTCGCGAGGGACCCAAGGGTACTCTTGGAATAATTTTTAGAGGTATGGAACTCCCGAAAAAGCCACCAGAATGAAAAATCGACAGGTATCGGCGGTCGCCGACTGCCCCCGCCGGTGGTTGAACTGCCCTCCAGCCCGATTTTTCTCTATAAAAGCAGCCTGTGAATACTCGAATTTTGAGGTTCATAAAGTTAATTTTTTTGGACCGCAAATAGTCCGACCAAACCGGAGGTCTCTCAAAAAATGTCCCATAACCATACCAAAGTGGTACTAGAAATGTCCGAAAAATCATAAGGGACCCAAAGGTGTCCTTGGAATGATTTTTAGAGGTTCGGAACTCCCGAAAAAGCCTCCGGAATGAAAATCAGCAAATTCAGTGCAGACTTAGCACCCTATGTGGTAAGTTACCACCCTGGGCGGTAAGTTACCACCCTAGGCGGTTACCGCCCTACGCGGTTACCGCCTTACGCGGTTACCTCCCTAAGGCGGCAATTTCCCACCCTAGGCGGTAACCTCCCGCGCGAGGCGGTAAGCTACCGCGCGGGGCGATAAGCTATCGCCCTACAGTAGTTACCACCGTAAGGCACGCTTCCCTATAAAATGTAGCCTTCAGCTCCATTCTCGGGGCCCCGCTTTGAATTTTCAGCGATCACTCTCCCTCCTCGCTCCTTTCGATTCTTTACTGCTTTCCCTAGTGCAGAAACTGTTTGCATTTTTGTTTGATTTTTGATCACCTAAGTTGATTTTAAATTGATATTGATTCAATTGATCTAACAAGCTGAAGCTCCGCAGTAGTCGACTCCTAAATCAGGTACACTCTTCTTAAACTCTATCTTTTAAATTTAAGCATTACATGCATTAATTCTCTTCTACTCCACACTCTAAAGCATAATCATTCATTCATATTTGCTTTGATTTTATAGATCTAAGCTAAAAACGCCCGATTAATCAATAATCGAGGTGTTTATGCGAGATCCAAATAAAATGGCAAAAATGGCCCTATTAACCCATAATTGTGGCCATAAAGCCTAAATCTCATTATTTTTGGCACTAAAATGGCCTAAATCTCATTTATTATTGCATCAAATGCTAGATCCAGATTTGTGGGCCATAATGCCTAATTAACAAATAGTTATGGTATATTACCCATAAATCACATAAAATGGCTGAAAATAGTACAATTAACCCATAGTTGAGGTCATAATGCCTACATTGCATCATATTGGCAATAAATTGCCTAAATTTTGATTTTGTTTTGATCAATGATATTTGATTTGGTCCAAAAGGCTTCAGGAGATCAGATATGGCTATAAAAAGCCCATGAGATCAGATCTGACCATAAAAAATGGCCCAATGAGATTAGATCAGGCCCAAAGAGGCCCAAAATTCAGATTTGGCTTTAAAAGCCTAAAACTCACCAATATTAAGCCTAAAAGGCCTAAAAATGGTCCAATGACATCAAATCTGGCCCAAAATGGCCCATGAGATCAGATCAGACCCATAATTCCTAATTTGGCCCAAAGGCCCATAATTCCCAATTTGGCCCAAAGGCCCATAATTCCCAATTTGGCCCAAAGGCCCATAATTCCCAATTTGGCCCAAAGGCTCAAAATCCCCAATTTGGCCCAAAGGCCCAAAATTCATATTTGGCCCATAAGGCCCAAAAAAAAGTCACAATTTGGCAACAAATGCCCAAAATTACATTTAGGCACCAAGTGCCCAAAAAACCCATTTTTGGCAATAAAAAGCCCAAAAACCCATTTTTGTCCATAAAAGGCCCAAAATCACATTTAGGCACCAAGTGCCCAAAAAACCCATTTTGGCAACAAAAAGCCCAAAACCCATTTTGGTACCAAGTACCCGAAATCAAAGCCCTTTCAAAAAGGCGATTTCCGAACTACGTTGACTTTGATCCCTTATTCAAATAAAGGGTACGTAGGCATGTTTGGGATTAAATCTCAAATACCAAGTTTAAAATCATTCAGAATTTTCCAAAATCATTCATAATCATTCAAAGCTTTTTACCCTGCATTTCAGCTACATTTAAAAATAGTTAGTCAAATTGCATGACATGGTCTCAGGATCTACCTCTGGTTCGTAGACTAGGCTTTAATTTATTGGGCTAATTAATTTAAAAATTAGGTTAATTAAATTAAAATTGCAGTCATAGGGTTTTTCCTAATTTACCGTAAAATAATTAAATCAGGTGGCGACTCACATACACATCTCAAGTGCATTCATTCTCCATTTGCATTTGCATGTTTCAGCTTATGCGCATTTTGGGGATGGGTTCATAGTTCCGGACCTCCAAGATTTTTTTCGAGAGTACC
>CAOGCB010175760.1:0-12444 GCA_948266635.1 Cnidoscolus chayamansa | reverse complement strand
GATTTCTTGGGTCGAAAGCTCTCTACATTTAAAGATTGAGAGCCAGTTCGAAGACTTTAACGTTGTTGTCTAGCTTTGGTTCTCTTTGGACTTAGCTACTTCTGACATTTTATTGATTTGATGTCCGCTCAACAGCTAAATTGTGCATGCCAAGATTTTGCCATCAGCTTTTCCAGTTTTATCTCTTCGTAGATACCATCAAATCAAGCTCAAGCCTTTTCTCCTTAGGCTCAAATATTCATGAGGAAAATAAACATTGTCCAATCATGAATAAAAACTAATTTTGTTCTTTAAATTAAAATGAAAGCTGATATTAATACAAAAATAAGAAAAAAGAAGTCGACAGATAGAGTTTACAAATCCATTGTCGGTTTATGGATCCCCTTTCTTTCCTATATCTGAGCTTCCTCCCCTCCGAACACTAATATTGTTTTTCCTTCTAAGTATATAAATAAGGTACATTCCGAAGATGAAGCCATGTCAGGCTAGATGAATTCCGACAGAAGCTTCTTTATTCACATGTTTAAGATATCATCTTTTACGATTCACGAAAGGTAAATTTGTATGTGTGGAGCATTATTTTCTTGTGTACTCAAAGAACACAATAATCTTTTGTCCTAACCGTCAGAGTTCTCCAATTTAAAGTCATTTTCATTGTCTTCAACATCTGATGCCTATCAAGTGAAGCTGTAGTAATTTCCAGGAAATTTGTAGCACACTAAAGAGCTTGAAAATTTCAAGGAAAACTGTGAAACATCCATCAAGGCTAAAACCAAGCAGAGTAAAGGTGTTGGACAACTAAAAGAAAGTCATGAAAATGAACCAGGAAACAATTGCGCAGTACTCTGTTACACTAGATTGAATATGACAATGCCATCATCCCCCAACCCCAAACCACCGCTCTCCCTGCAATGTCCCAGACATGTTAAATAATTCATCACTGCAGGAATTAGGTGATCAGATCAGATGACACTGCTGGAGAATTGCTTTTTGAAATATTTTTCTTCTAAAATGGTTAATGAACTTCGTTGGCAGTTTGAATCTAATTTATAATAGGGATATCGCCCAACTTTCCTGGTTTTGCCTGCAATTACATGTGATAGTTCAATTAAGACAATAGCAAGTATGACAATGACAAACTAATTGAAATTTTGTAAACAAACTAAAGAAGCTATGTTTGAATCTGCATTAGTTTCCAGGTTGTTAATGAAATTTCAACTTCCACATTAATTGGTTCTGCTTTAGTTGCATCTACTATTGGGTTACAATGGGGCCTATTTAGCAGCTAAGTCTATATAAATCTAACTGCCACCACCATATCTCTTCTTCTTCTTCTTACTCTAACTACCTCTTATATCCTCTCCAATTGAATCACTCTATCCCTACATGTGTGTGTGTGTGTGCCAATTTCATAATTTTGAAAAAATTTGCCAATGGAGCATCTCTCAGAACCCCAAACAGCAAATATCTACAAATTCCATAATTGAATAAATCGTCTGTGAGAGAGAGAGAGAGAGAGAGAGAAATTGATACACATTATTTAAAGAAATTGATATATATATATATATATATATATATATATAACAAAACGAAGGGGTTCATAAGGGTGATGAGCCAACTAACTTATCGGTTACTTCTACCTTTAATCAATAGTTGGTCCAAACCCAAGTAAACCCATTCTCCCTCATGGATTCTCAACTCAAACCCATTCATGCACCTCTACACTTTCAAATCAATAATTGTAGTATTATATATCAGAGAAGGTCAGACCTAGTTTTAATTTCAGTTCTGTTGAAGTCAATCCCCTGTTGCCACTGCATTTCAAGGTTTTGGGAGAGAATTTAAAATTTCAAGTGTCAACCAATCCTAGGTTGCTAGTTGAGAGATAGTGTTGAGAGTCCCACATTGAAAGATTACAACAAATCAAAGAAGTTTATAAGGGTCATAAGCCAACTAATTAATTAGTTAGTTCTAACCAGCAACAGTTGGTTCAAACCCAAGTAAATCAATTCTCACTCATGGACCCTTGACTCAAACCCATTCATTCACCTCTATCCTTTCGATTCAAGCATTGTAATAATATCAAAATTGCATAGTCCAAGCTCATCCATTTCTAGTCACTGCACGTCATCCATAATTTGTTCGATTGAATAAGCAATCATAGCAGGGTAGAAAGTAATTCATACCTTTCCCACAATACTAGTCATGTTTGATGTTGCCACACATTAATTAGTTCAGGAATATCTTCATGTGAAAAAATGATCAGTAGATGATTCTGCCAATGCTTCCCTAGCCATGGGTTCAGTTCTTCTGCTTTTGGCAGCTTGGATCTGATCTGCAAGTGAAACTTCTCTTTGAATTTTTCCTCTATTCATAAGTTCCACATCCAATTTCTTCCAAGCTGGACTATGAGATATTAATGGCCTCCTTTGCATAATCACCTGACTATTTATGGATTTCTTTTTGCGAATCTACATAAAAGAAATTTAAGGCATTGTCACCACAAAAACAACATTGGAAAAAGACCTAAGCATGAAATTCATATGAAACAGCTAGATGTGTGGATTTATTAAGCATAGCTTTGTGATGCATGAAATACTCATTCATGTCAATAGCAATTGGATCACTAGAATTTCTTCAACCATTTATTTTCAGCAGGATACACCAGACAAGAAATTAACAGGGTGGTTATGATGATAGATTGTTTATTAAAGATCTGACAAGAACAAGCTCCAAGATAAGAATCCATCTTGTCAAACTTCTGCCATTGGTAGTTCTAAACCAAGCTATTGCAGACAGAAGAGTATCATTAAGAGAAAATTGCCTGATTGGCTTAAGAACAGGAACATCAGGTCTTTGAGTTCGTCACCCCAACAAATTAAATTTTGTTCTCTTTTGTTTTTAATCATAATAATAACACCTTATGCTAGTCAAATCCATACTTGTATGTAAGAGAATATGATATTCCAGAAAGGACCTTGAAAAATCTTATCAAAATTGAATAAAATGTTAACTTCTAGATGTGATGTCATCAATAGTTATTAAAAATCAACACTCATTTCCAATCATTTACACTCCTAAATCAATGTTCTGTGGTATTTGTGAAACTAATGGTGTTTATATTCGTGTTATCTTTCAAATTACCTTTGTTAATCTCTGTTGAAGTGTCAACTCCTGGACAGCTAATAGCTTACGTGATTTATTCTTTGATTTTCTGGAAGCCTTTTTCTTTGTCTCTCTTGCTTTTGCTTTCTCTTCTCTCTCTTTTCTCCTTTGAACAGACTTTGCTATCTTTTCTGCTTTTGCCTGTGCTGCTTTCTCAGCAGCAATCTTTGCTAGCTCCTTTGCCTTTTGCTTGTCCTCGGCACTCTGAAGCTGTTTTAAGGTTAGTACTTCTTTTATCTTGTCATAGCTATCCCAATCTAGCTCTTTTTGGTTAATGCCTCCTTTCCGAGCTTCTTCTGCTATGCTATTAGTCCATGATAGGAAGAATTTCTCTCTTAGCCTTTTCCATTTCAAACGCTTGGCCCAAATCCATCTAAGTGAAGAACCTATTTTTTCCTTGATCTCATCACTGCAATAGAAACTCTTTTAATTGTGATCTTCAATGTCAAAAATAATGTGACACAAACTTATAGCTGAGATGCCCCATATTAGAAAAATTTACCCTGTATCCACCATGAGAAAATGTTTGCTTATTAATGTGCATAATAATCATAAGAGCAGCTCACACATGAAATTATTTGCTGATGATCATTATCTGTTGGAGTCGACCTCAAACAAGCCAATGTATTGTAACCAACTCACAACTTATTGAACTTGCGTGAAAAATAGCCATTTAGTACCCACTCAAACAATTTTTCATGTAAAGGTCTTTATCCCTGTATCTTTCTAGCACATCACAATGTGGTTATATACTTGAATATAACTATTTTATGCTTGGTGATAGAATTAATGCATGAATGATCCCATCATCCAAACTATGATTATAGGTAAGGATGCTGTGTGCTTCAAAATAGTATTTCCCCATATACCACATTTATGATATTCTATTTGACATAACTTTGAAGATAGTGGTCAGATCATTTAAAAGATTACCTATGCGCATGAGGATGTTCTGACATCTTCTTTCTAACCTGATAATGAAAGTTGTATAAGGAAATAAGAAGATTTTTGGGGAGGGAAAAGCAAAGTGACAAAAAAAGTAGGATATCTATAGACAGTATTTATGAATCCATAGCAAGTAAGATCTTTTATAGCAGGAAAATGATATGAAAGGTTTGAATTTCTCAGCTAAGTACTAATTACTAATCTATACGGTATGAATTTTCACTTGCTATTTGAAAAGCTTCGATAAACATTAACTGTGTACATCAATGAATACTTTAAATTTGGAAAAATATGCAGTCATCTAGATAGTATGAACCCCCGTCATTCCAAAATGCCACATAAAACCTTTGCTATGTAAAAACTAACTAGTTCTTACATGACTTCACCTGGGGATCTCTCAAGGCCTCTATTGTTCTCTGCTTGATAAGTGCACGTGTCTCTACAAAATGTTGAAAATTATAACCAAGTGATGTTCAATATAGAATTTACAAGTAGAACTAATCAGCTGTATTACAAATATAAGTGGATTATTCATCAGTTTACATTCAAAAGGGAGTTACCTGCGGAATGTTTTTTAAATTTGTTCCAAGGTACCTTCCCCTTATTACCATGTTTTTTCCTTCTTCTTTTTTGCCTTTCCTTATTGCCAATGGGACTTTTGGAACAGTCATGGTAACTGTCTAGCAGAACCTCCTCATTCAAAGTTTCAGTGTCAGCTGAATCCTGTCTAAGTCTGAAATGGAAATGCTTGCCAAAACTTGATGCCTCTTCAACATTAACACTGATTTGTGATGCTCCAGGATGGTGAACTCTTGATAAGGAATTGAAAGAATCAAATGAGGTACACACTCTCTTCATAATAGATGTATGATAATTTGACCGTACAATATTTGCTTGGAAATTTGTGTACTCCACCACATAACCCAAAGTTGGCAATAAAACAGCATTTGGAACATGGTTGCTGGATGGATATGTAACAGAAAATCTCCTGATAGATGGTGACAGAAACTTCATTCATATGTTTTACAGAAAGATCCAGATCTTATAATCATAGTTCAACTATTTCTTTCAAAACCTATACTAAAAGCATCTATATTTTATCCTTTGCAAGCTTATGCAAACAACTTCATTTTACTTTTGCGTTCCAACTTACCAGAAAGTCAATTGTGTGAAATCCGTCAAACAGTTTTGTAAGAGAACTGAACAAACTGGATAGACCATCATCTGAACTGTTCTTCGAATACAGATGATACTAAAAAATCAAACAGTTTTCTGTACCTGAGAAGGTGATGAATTATATAAACAAAGAAGAACATCAAAGTCAAAGGAAAAAATACAACCACCTGTTCCCATTTCTGAATGACTTCACTAGAACATAACGAATCAAGGGTAACTTAATCCTCCAAATGATCTGTGCAGCATGCTAGCTACTTAGAGTTTAGAACAATAACAGCTTGCTAACCTTGTTTGCTAAGGCTAATAAGCCGAAATCAAGTTGTTTGCTTTAGCTTATTTGTAAATGGTCACTTGCATTTGTTCATTATGTTTGATAATTCAAGCCCAGTTGTATTTAACAGTCTTATACAGGAGCAAATTGACCTAGCTGGTACTCTTCTTGTGTAATATTACCAACTCATTTATAGATTGATACATACACTTTAGACCTAATTTATACATTTCTTTACAGAAATAGATAGAGTTACTTCCAATTATTTACACTACAATTTATTTTGAACTAAACCAGTATTACAATACAGTTTTCTTAGATTACACATGTCATTATGCAAAACTAACTAAACATACTACTTCATAAGCAAATGAGAACTACAAATTGTTTAATTTGTAGAAATTTCAGCATTAATTTTTCTAATGTTCTGAAGTAACTGTAATTCTGAATGTTTCTAGTTTAATCAAATGAAATGAGCTCAATTTCGATCTCAATTCAATCAAGATGAAGATAAACACAACCACAATCATATTCGAATTTAAGAAATTTAATAAGCAGAAATTAAGCTACATTACTCTGCTCGAGCTGAGCTATTGTGTTAGATACTGTGCACGAAAAGAGAATAGGAGTGGAGAGAAGGGAGGAAGGGTTAACCTCTGCAATGGAGAGCATTGAAGGAGATAAAGGAGGTCGGTGTGGAGGTTCCTTCGCCGGTGAGGTGGTAACGCTTCTGTAGCTAAACGGCTGGAAGCGGACAGCGAGAGGGACAAACTAAAACAACCTAAACGGTACCGTGTGTTAGGAAGATAAGATAAAGAAGTGGAAGGAGACGCAAGAGTTTAGAGTCCGTTAAGCTGAGGCTTGTGAAAGGGGAGAGGGCAATAGGTAGAACCGTAGAAAGTAAACGGTGCCGTAATATATGGAAAAATAATTCAAAATAAAATTGTTTACCAAAACAATGACAAACGTGAGGTCAATTTCCGTCTTAATTTAAACATAATTATGTAAATACTTTTAATTAATTCAAGGCATTTTTATTATTTTTAATATTTAATTCAATTTTTTATGTAATAATTTTCTTGATATTTTATAAAAATCGTCAAATTTAAATGTGCAGTTATTCACTAAAATTTAAATAATTATTTATATGGGAAATAAAAAAGACATTATTGTATAAATTTTGAGACTTGATGAGAATTTTCGTGACACGTGCATTCGAAAATTTTCATAAATCATTAAAGAAATTAAAATTTTATTTAATTAAAAAAATCATATTTTAAATAGATGAAAAATAATAATTGCGGAAATCCGAGGAAGCATTACCCGCGTTTTTGGAAGCTAAAGCAGTCTGTCGAAGGACTCCAATTCCCAGGAATTAAACTTGAACTCCAGTTTTCTACTCATTTCCATGAAAATTCACCTAAAGCTCAATTTATTCCTGAATTGGACCATAATTTTACGGTTTTCTTAGGTATAAAGATATAATTATATTAGAAATGGCATCTCTCGCTTCTTCAGTTCCTCCATGGATCCCTGAAGATGACCTCTTGTTGAAGAACGCCGTTGAGGTATAATTCCCTACTCATTTCTTTCAATTCCTTCACACGTTCAACTTGTGATTCTCATCGTCTTCAAATTTTAATTTTATCTGTTTTTGTTTTCCTGCTATTTTGAAACCCTAGGTGATTTTCCGAAATGGAAATTTTGGAATGCGAATTTGTCCTGTTTTGTAATTTTGGTGTCGTTTACTATTTCAGGCCGGCGCTTCTTTGGAAGCACTTGCTAAAGGAGCTGTGAGATTCTCTAGAAAATTTACAGTCGGAGAATTGCGTGATAGGTGGTATTCTCTCCTCTATGACCCTGTTATCTCAGCTGAAGCTTCTGCTCGCATGGCGGAATTTGAACTTGCTGTTCCCGATCCTAGAGTTAATGCGGACGTTTCTGCTAAAAGAAAGCTTGAAACTGTTCGGCGAATGTACTATGCCATGAGGAAGAAAACTTGCTCCCGACCGGGTAGCTCTCCTAGTATCAGTTTTCTTGGTGCACCGGAGGCTAGTTGTCGAGACAATATGGCATTTGATAGTCAGCCACAAGGTGGAAGCTGCATGTTTGGAGACCGTAATCAAAATCATTTTGGGTTTGTTGGGAAGGATAACGCAGTTCAGTTTCCCTCTTTTGAGAAAGTTAATGGAGGCAAAAGTATTCCATCTAATGTGAGAGACGGCTTAGTAGACTTTCCAGTTTGTGAGGGAGTTCAGGAAGTGGCATTGGCATATCCGTTATCAGAAAGTAGTTTTCATGAAGAGGGAATTTCCTCTCCACTAGCATTATGGGAAACGATTGAGGACATTTCTCCTCCTGCGATGCCAGTTAGTGTAAGCATTGAAGATAAAGTTAAACAAGAAGCCTTGATGCATCCTGATGGTATGGAACTGGATGGTGACAAAGTAAGTATATCAGGAACGAAAGTTGTCCATTCTGGGGCAATCTTGCAAGATAGACAAGATGTTGATGTACTTAATAACTCAAATGCGATTCCAGAATGTGATTATGCAGACCTTTCAGAGACACTCTTGAACTTTGCAAATGAGGACGAGGTGCTTTTATTGGATCCAGATGGGAAAGACGCAATAGATAAATTTTGTTATGATGGCGCTTTGGTGAATCTTCCTAATGAGGTTCATGGTAGAGCACCAAATGTTAAAGAATCGAAGATAATAGTTTCTGATAAAAACCTTGAAACTCCTCCCAGTGCATGCCCTGCAGAATTAGATCCTGATGTTGAAAGGTCACTTTCTAGTGGTACGGGGCAGCATGGTCACTTATGTTCAGAAATCAATTTATCACCATCCACATCAACAGCACATACATTTGCTGCAGAGCAGTGTGATGGAGAGATGGAGTGTGTTTTAAACAGTGAAGACCCTGACATACCATCCAATGATGATGTTCTCTTTCCTAAAGAAACTTCTTCTTCCATAATGAGAACACAATCTAAAGAGGTTGGTTACTCGTGTTTCCCATATGATAATCGAAATGATGACAAACAACAGACAAGCTTGACAAAAAAAGAAGCAAATCCTGCACAATCTCGTATTGCTTCCCAGATTAGAAGACTGGACCTGTTGCCAGCAACCAGCCAAGGCAATCAACTCAGCTGCAGAGTCAAATGTGAATCTTCTGATGATGCGGCGTCCAGACAGCCTACCAATGCTCACGGATGCACCAATCAATGCAGAAGAGCACAGGCAACTCAAATACCTGGCCCAGATGGATTAATAAAGGCAGAGGCATTACATGCGTGTAATGCCCTGGGTTTGCCATTATATACAAAAACATGCTCCCCTGAACAAGTAACTTCTGTACCAGAAGCCAAACCCATAACTTTAGATGAGGAGGAATCTGAGATTGACGACGATGATATTCCATCCTATTCTGATATCGAAGCCATGGTAAACCTGACTAAATGTGTTAATAAGAAGAAATCATCTGAATCTTCTGTTTGTTCCAACATGTTTCTAAGTTCCTTCTCTGGTTAATTTTTTGGTTCTTCCTTTCAGATACTTGATATGGACTTATGCCCAGATGATACAGATTATTATAGTAATAGAGAAGGTAACTCATCAATGTTTTGCTTTTGGTATGTTTTTCCATTCTACATGCAAGTTTATCCTGGAAACTGTGCTGCAAATTGTGCATCTCTAACAGTCACAAATTTAGTTATTACCTATGCTATTATTTATTTGTGTTCAGATAATGCTTACCTTCCAAATTATGTTTAATATCTCCTGGTGGTTACCAATTAACAAGTTAATTAATTAATATGAGAAATGTTTTGATTATTGTAGCCATTAAGTTACAACCAACTGTACTCATCTCCAGATAAGTGGTTTTGAGCTTTTTCTAATTAATATGAGAAATACTTTGATCCTTGTAGCATTAAGTTAAGATAGATCAACTGTACTTATCTCCCGATAAGCGGTTTTGATCATTTCTTCCTAAATTTCAGTCTCAAGGTATCAAAATGTGGATACCAGACGGGTAATTATAAGATTGGAACAATGTGCTCAGTCATCTATACAAAGAGCCATTGCATCTCGAGGTGCATTTGCTGTCTTCTATGGTCGCCATTTGAAGCATTATATAAGGGAAACTGAGGTATATTAAACTAATGTTTGACTTTTTTCTTTTCCCAATAGCATAACTGAGATTAATTATACTCTTAATTAAGTTTGATTCAAGATTATTCTACTAGTTTTTGCTTATAGTTGTATGAATCTCTCAGCTTTTGCTTATTATTAGTGTTTGTGCAATATTGTTTTCTTTTTTGAATGTGACTTCCTCCTGCCTTGTAGGTCATTCTTGGCAGAGCAACAAATGATATGGAAGTCGATATTGACTTGGGAAGAGAAGGACCTGCCAACAAAATATCAAGACGGCAGGTGGCATTTGTTTCAGTGTCTCTGATGCAATTGTTATTTATATTTGCATTTAAAGTTGGTCGTGTAGATCATATCAATGTCCTTTTCCTTTTATTTAATGTTGTGTGAAAATTTTCTCTTTGATTTATGACTAGAGCCTCAAAAAGGAGTTGACTTTGACATACTTTATGTATGAGGTTGTTACTGCAAAAGTTATGCAGACATAAGGAACTAGAAATTACAATTGAAGAAATTAAGAAAGAGAAGCAATCAAAGGTGAAAAGTACTTATTAGGGATTTTCTTTCCTTTAGGATTGAATTTGAATATTTAGGATTGTTGACTTCAACCCCCGGCCCTGACATCGTTTCCTGACCTTGGCAATCCTATAGGCCAGAGCAAACTGTTCTGTGTGCTTAAGATAGTTCTCTTCAGATGTTACTGTGTAACGTTTACAATTTTATTCGTGTCGATCGAATATACCTTTTAGTCTTCTGATGTCCTGTATGGCCTCTAATTTTGTCGAATTGTGACTGGTTGCTACCCTTGTTGCTAGGCACTTATAAAAATGGAAGCAGATGGTTCGTTCTTGATGAAGAACCTTGGTAAGAGTCTAGTATTTTTGAATGGCAAAGAAGTTGCTTCTGGACAGAGTATGAGTCTTGGTTCAAATAGTTTGATCGAGGTATGTCATTTCCCATCATCTTCCTATTGATAAGCTATAAACCATTTGAGGTTTTGCTCTCTTATATGTTGTTTATGCTTCTCCTTTGTGATTATTATATTGCTTGCACTGATTTGTTGTGCTGTAACAACAGAATTGATATTATTGCTAGTATTGAATCTGCAGATTGGGGGAATGGCATTTGTGTTTGAAATGAATAGCAAATCTGTGGGTCGGCACCTGGCAAAAGCCACCAACATTCCCCAACAAAACAATATAAAATTTGAATGGTCAGAAGGGATTTCATGAGTGGAGAAAGCAATCACTTGCTTCCTTGATATCCTAGATTAAGCTTCATTAGGTGAACAAAAGCCATGTAGTAGTGTATAAAAATTCCATTTCTTAGACAATAATCGTGTTTGTGACAATGCATATTATATATGAAATATAGTTGGTGTTTTGGTGATTCATCCCATTTCATTAAGAAGATGAATAATAAATAAATCAACAATGAAGGATTATCGGTTATAAATGGTTCCGTACAGTAAATTTATTATTGTTGTCTGGATAGTAATAATTTTCCATTTCATTTTCTGTTGCTTCCAACGTGATGCCATATGCGTCAACTTGCAATCTACCACTAGAAACATCTGGATCGAAGGGACAGAAAAGACATGGACCCTAATGAATGTGCTTGTGATTGTCTGGTAATTGGCAACACTTATCAGGAAAATTGCAGCATCTCTTCTCATGATGATAAATGATGTAGAATCAATTCCAGGATAGAGACACCTTCAGATCACATGTTGGGTTAGGCGATGGGTCAGGTGTTAAATAACTGATCAATTCTTACTCGTAGGGTCTTTAGTCCAGAGTGTGTTGATAATCGACTTCATCAGACTGATATAGCCAAGTGGGAAGGAATCCTATGCAGTATGCACTGCAATAGATAGGCATATATTTTTTGCATTTACTTTACTGCTCTCCATATACAGGAAAATATTTGAAGTTCTAAGAGTATAGAATGTTGATAGTACGCCACAACAGCTGCTTGGCTGCTTCACTTGCGTGGAAATATTCAAAATTGGGGTCTTTCAATGCGTTCTTCCTCCAAAGAAAGGAAAAAGAAAAAAAGAGGGAAAAAAAAAAACTTTCAATTTGTTCTTAGTCAGTGATCTTATAGTTGATTCTTGGAGGTAAAACTGCGTTGTGAGCACATAAAGGAGTAAAATGTGTTATTTTCTGGCACCCACACCCTGAAGGAGAATTGAGACAAGCCTGCAACCTGAAAGGCAACCTAAGAAATTTTGTTTTGAAAAGGAGGAAATTCAATTATAAGGGATGGGTGCTAAACTTTCTTTATTGCATTTTTTGTAAGTTTTTTAAATGTAAATTCTGTTAATTTTTATATTTGGAAAATATATAATTGTTCCAATTTATATATATATATATATATATATTTTAAATTTAAAGTGAGTTATTTTAGAAGAAATTAAATCATATTAAAAATTATAATTTTGTAAGAAATGGTACGATTTTTGTAAGCTTTTTATTTGATTTTATGTATTTTTGACATTAAAAGCCTCTAAAACATTCCTGAAAATAAAAATTATTAATTCAGAATATGATGGTGATGTTATAATTTATTTTTACACTCGGATATGAGATATCTTTTGTGATTATTTTTACTTTTAATTTAAATTTGTTTTTATTGTATTTTATTATTAAATATATTTTAGTTATTTATTAAGTTATTGTTACTCGTATATATTTTATTTTTATTAAAAATTAAAATTATGATAAA
>CAOGCB010175626.1:0-11900 GCA_948266635.1 Cnidoscolus chayamansa | reverse complement strand
AACACCCATATAAATTCATTATCCAATTGCATGTATGGATGTTTCTCTATTTGTATACGATTTCACCTTGCTTACACATTTTATCTATTTTTGTGAATCAATGATTTTTTTTTTTGTCCTCATAATAAATGTTTCTCTTTTTACTAAAATAAAATAAAATTTTAAATTTTAATTCCCATTTATTTAGAAAATAAATGGAACTAAATCGATTTTTTACAATTTCATTAATTTTCAACACATTTCTTCCATTACAATTTTAATCGAAGGAAACAAAATATCTTTAAACCAAAAACAATCCTCCATTTTACATACATACTCTCTATTATTCTCCCACTTCCGTCCACTAACGACGGAATTGTGCAAATATATATATACATATATATAAAAAGTATAATTTATCCCTTATAATTCACTAAAACTGACATAAGTCCAGCTTTTTTATCCCTTATAATTCACTAAAACTGACATAAGTCCAGCTATCTATCTATCTATATATATATATATATATATATTCTTATTGAATAAAGTATAATTTATCTCTTATAATTCACTAAAACTGACATAAGTCCAGCTATTTATATAAAAACTGACATAAGTCCAGCTATATATATATATATATATATATTTAGTGAATAAAGTATAACTTATCCCTTATAATTCACTAAAACTGACATAAGTCCAGCTATTTATCAACAAGCTATTAGGCTCTTGTATTTTAAAAACCAAGAAATTAATCTTTACCGCTAAAATAACACTACTGTTTATTACATAAGAAATCATTTATTATATAGACATTTAAAATATAAAAATTAAATTAAATAAACTGGCTTTTAAAATCCAAAAGCTCTTATCTCATAAATCTACCTTAATTAATTCAGTTTTCTCTATTTTTCTGTATTTTTTTATATTAGAAATTTTAAAAAAATAATAATAAATGAAAAATATTTTTAATGAAAAACTTTAAAGTTTAAAAAAAAAAAAAAAAAAAAAACTTCTTACTTTATCAATCTAATTAAACAATATAAAAAAAAAATTGTTATATTTTCCCAACGTTTATTTCAATTCACATAAAAAGGAACTTAGGAAAGCAAGAAAAGGACTTGCGAAAGCACGTGAGAACATAAATTGTAATTGCCTTAAAAAATCCTAATTCCACAAAAGGATCCATATCCAAATCCCTTCTGTTACCTTTTCCATGAGAAAATCTTAATTATGCAAATTTAAAATATTTGTACTTTTCTAATAAACAATTACCATCATAACTAAACAAACATCTACCCACAAATCCATCCAACTTTTCAGTCAGATTCAAAATGCAAATATATCTAGGCACCTGCATATTAAGAATGAAAAAATGCGCTTGGTTGCCCGGAAAAAAGAAAAGAAAAAAAAAAAAGTACTACTTCAAATCATATTTCTAATTTGACGACATTCATATCAAATCAAAAATTAATTTTTCAAAAACTTCCAAAACCAAACAAAAGAACTCTTAAAATTCCCAACAAAAAAAAAAAACAAAAATTCGAAAACTACTAGTAAAATGTGATTTGTGTTCAATCGATCACTAAGCCAAAAACCCATTATCAGATATTCAGATTTGGGAAATAGAAAGCAAGAAACTTGAAAAGGAATACAGACCTGCAGCTAAGGTCGAGCGGTGGTTCAGCATGCTCATTGAGCTCTTCATCTACATGACTTGGGAAGAATGTTCTCAAGGAGCTTTTAGACGTTGGATGGGATTTCTTAGAAAATGATACAAATGTAAAAAAAAAATGTGATACAGCAGAATTTATTTAGAGTTGAATGAAAGGAATATCCAGTTAACATAAGCGAAAATCAAAACCCAAGTTTTGAAGCTGGAGAAACAAACTTGTTAGGAATGACTTTACCGAAGAACTAAATGGTAAATTTTCCAAAATTTTGTTTGATTATTTAACCAAAAGAGAGAAAAGTAGATGGGGAAGAAGATTAAAATAAAATAAAAAAAAAGAAAAAAAATTAGGTGCAACATTTGCAAGGAAAATTTAGAAAATAATGGAAACTGATATTCGAGAATACTTGATTAGAACTAGAGGAATGAAAAATAAAAATAAAATAGAAACACCCATTATAAGTCGAGTAATGTCCCTCTACATATCCCCAAACATTCCTTCTACAGAAAAGGGAAAAAAATTAACAAAAAGAACAGAAAACAAAATCAAGGAAATGGGATGAAAGATGCCACATGGTTTGCTGGAAATGGTACATACGCAGCAATTGCTTGCTAGGTCCACTGCTTCCTCTCGTGGAACTAAAGCATCATCAATGCTAACAATCAAATCAAGGAAGCCTCTCACCTGCATATGCGTGATTTTCACCACCAAACATCCACCATTGCGATTATAATCTTAAATTTGAAAAAGCCCTCAATATGTAAACCAGCTAGGAGGCACTAGCCAGGGGGGATTCATGACTAGCTTCCAACTTCAATCATAGGAAGTAATCAGGTGTTCTCCGGGTCACATCAGGCTCTCCCCTTCTTGGAGCAGGTTCAAACTGCACATAGGTTTGACAATTTATCAAGCTATTAGTTAAAACTAAAATTGCGAAACAATACATGCTCTATAATCAGAGAGACCAACCTGAATGAACGTGTGACCCTTGCAATCATCAACTTCCAATATGGATGCCATGTTACCGCAACGATAACAATAGTTAGGTGCACTAAAGATAGTAACCACCTTTTGTTCCTGTCAACATGATGAATGCCATCAAGCAAACTTCCAAAACACGAGCAAAAGACAGCAATTGAATTATCACATGAAACCTTACATGACCCCAGTTATATCCTTCCATAACCAGCTGGTGAGCTCTAGCAATCAGCTTTAAGTTGTTTGTATGGTTAAATTGCTCAGATATGTCCTAGGGAAAAATAAAAATAGAAAATTATAAAAAACACTCCATGATCCTGGATAAACAGAGAGCAGCAATGAAAAAGAAGTTTATTACTTGGCCAAACGTATATCCAGCACCTCTTGGTGAGATACCCCAGCCACAGCGGTCATCAGGATCAGACCACAAAAGATCACACATGGGACCCTCATGGGGAACTTCTTGAACACGATCAAAATTACGTATATTGTCAAGGGTTTCAATGGAAGGGGATAATCCCCCATGTAGACAAAATATCTCTGATTCAACCTTCAAAAAACACACATGGCAATATCAAATTCTAAACATTAAACCCAAACAAAATACTTTTTATATAAATAGGTTAAATTATCTGTTAACTAATATTATATTTCACATCCAGACTCCCATACTACTCACCAATGCAGTCAGTGGAAAATAGTCAAACAAATCAGTAAAGATCTTCCAAACGTTAGCATTGCCATACCTGCAAAAAATACAATAGAGATTATTATGCATGCACTCACCAAAGAAAATGCTTCAAATTTACCTGAATAATAAAAAAATGTGAAGGGTTCACAAGTTTCAAACCATAACTGAGAAAAACACATCACTAAAGTTCCACAAGTTTTTTCACCTTAAACATAACTGATTGAGTTATTTTTAACAAAATATCCACTCATTAATAATCCATCTTCAGCACTTTGAAGATTGTTAATGAAGTTGCATTTTGTTGAACATGTATCTCGTAAAGATAAGGATCCATGACCCAATTAAGCTAAAGAACTCGACAGACGCCTAAATAATAGATTGTCTAGTTGCATACCAAGGATATCAAGAACCTCAAATAGTACATCCTATTTGACTATTTCGATGGAAATTGCAACAGCTTGGAAACCCAATGGAAAACTTGGAAATTTTTCATTACAGCAGAAGAACAGGAGAAATGTTACAGAAAAACCACCGAAGAAGATGAATTCTTGAAAAAGAAAATCATGTCGGCATACAAAGGGATACAAAATTGGACAAAACAGAAAGATGCGACAGCATATGACAAGATATCACATGCAGAAGATACCTACATCATATTGATTACCCTTTCTGTAAAAACCAAATTTTCTTTTCCCGCTTTTCATGTTAACCTTTTTCATTATACATTTTGCTTTTAATACCCAGCCTGTCACATTCTGTATCATTTTATCCTACCACATATTGAAGTACATGAGGAACACAACATACAATTGTAATCATACAACATGAATTCAAAGAAACTCACTTCCGCAGGCATTCATCATAGAACCCATAAACTTGAGTAATCTGAAATAGGAAACAAAATTCAAAATCAGAGGAAAGATTTTAATGAAGAAAAGTAGTTAAAAAATCATGGAAGCACAGAAATCAGAATAATATTGAACAATCATATGTAGCAGTTCAAAGCCTGTCAAAAATATACCTAGAGTACAAACTGAACCTAAAAGATCAATTACAGATCCATATCAGTGCTTTGACCATACTAGGAAATAACAAGAGTACAATCTCAAGCTCACCTGACGACTTTCATGATTTCCCCGTAGAATAGTAATTCGTTGAGGATAACGCACCTTCAGAGCTACCAAGAGCTGAATAAATCAATTAATAGGCTGATTCAGTTCACAGTAAGAGAAAAGCTTCCAGGAATAGAACACAACAAAATGAATTAGAAAAGAAAATGTGGAACAATGTCTGGCATAATCTATATGTCTTAATACTTTCTTTTCCCCCCACAATCCAACACCAACCCTTTGAACCCTTTAAGAGCACCATTTATGTGTAACACACAAAAGTCAAAAAAGAAGCTTAAAAACAGCAAGCTGAAACAAATAATTTAAATGATTTATCAATTATGATGCCAGTACAACAAAATAACATCAACTTTTTCACATAATGCAATTACCCCCACCAAATCAACATCACATACAACCAAAAAGGCCCCTATATAGTATGCCTTATGCAACCCTCCAATCAGCATCCCATCACTCATGCAAAAAATTATAGGCTAAACTAAAAAATCAACCTCGATATTGAACAAAATTTACAATCATCCTCAACTCTCTTAAAAGTGTAATTTGGAAAATATAACCTTTCATTCCACCAAATATGTTCTTGCACATTTTCATCCACCCCTTTCAGATGCAACAGCATTTCAATTCCTAAAGATTCAACTCCTAAAGCTTACAAACATTTAAAAACTTGTAAAAAAGATGTTGCTTAAACTAAAAATCAGGGACCAAATATACGACATTCTAATGGAAGGATTAACTGTAGAAAATGAAAAGGTTGACGACCATTTAAATCATATATTTAAATGAAAGGATTCAAGTATAAATACAGGCTTGTCATAAGCCTCATTGGTTCACCTAGAGATAACACTAGCTAGAAATCATGATTCAAACTCGACGTCCTTTCCTCGCACACAAACTAGGAGTTTCACATAATAGTAGCTCAAGTTTGACAATATCACATGTATTTACCTTTAGTGGAAATTTTTACCAAGTTAAAAATACGCTTTTATCTCAAGTTCAAAAAATATTATATTCACAATTCAAACCTAAGTGCATAGACAAAATTTCATTTGCAACTCCAACATACATTCTGCTGTAATAGCACAGAATATAACCAAAGTGATAAGACAAGCAAAAAAAAGAGGGGGAAAAGGGTTGCATAAAACAAATTCAAAGGGGTGCAACTAAAATACTGAAAGTGATACTTACAGTCACAGTCTCAACTGAGTAATAACCACGGTCAACATAATCTCCCATGAACAAATAATTTGTATCTGGACACTACCATGAACAAAATAAACAAGAAATTAACATTACAATTTCAAGTGCAAATTTGTTATAAAATTATTGATGAGCCAATAGGGTAAAAAAAAGCACAAATATGAGATCTAGATCAAGAGGAAACCAGGACACCAATACACAAAAGATGATATTGATGAGTAAAACATAGTGCAAACATGAAGAAAAATATACAACAGATGAAGGAATATCCACTTATTGCCGATGCAGATAGTCTCCATAACAAGACATTTATAAAAGTCTCTTACAATGTGAGAAAAACCATTAAAAGCAAATATAGATGAGGTTCCAAAATACTAGACACCAGTAACAGCACATATAAATGAGGTTCTGAAATACTATGTAAAAATTGAAGAGAGAGAGAGAGAGAGAGAGAGAGATATTAACAATTGGACAAAGAAACACAACAAATGACACACAGTGAGCCAAATGTATCAATAATCTTGTGATTATGAAATGAAGAAAAACAGAGAGAATGGTGCACCTCACCACAGCTAATTCATAAAATGGAAAAAAGAAAGGAACAGTAACATCAGGATCAGCTCCGATAATTAATTTAATACTTTAGTAAGTGATAGACCATAGAATTACCTTTCCTCCAATTCGAAAAAGTTCAGCAAGATCATGGAATTGACCGTGGATATCACCACATATTGTAACAGGACTTTTAACAGGCTGTGGGACAGAATGCCAAAAAGGTTAGAAACATATAGGTCACTTTGCTCAAACATCAATCATTAATAGTCAAAATTAGAAACATATGGGTTCACTTTACTTTCAACATCAATAATTAATAATCAACAAAGTATGTAACAAGAAGAAAAGATGCACACATACAATTAGAACACAAGGAAGTGATGAAATTGCATAAGAAAAAAAAATACCTGAACGTTGCTTTCTTCCATCAAAATCTCCTTAGCCTTCTCACATAACGTCCTTACCTAAATCAGAAAAATGTAACCAAGATAACATTACCCCTGAAAGAATTTGGAGCATATAATAAAAGGCATTCAACTCCAAATTGGGAAAAATGAATGCCAAACTGTAAGGTAAGTGAAGTGAAGGCCGCATGGTAAACAAAAGCTCTCATCTGAGATCGAGCAATATCTTAGTGCAGAAACTAGTCATGTTTCTACAATACAGAAAATAGATATAGCAGTGTATGTTTTATTCTAATCAATGAACAATCGACAGAGATGGTTACTTCTTCTGTGGTTCCACTCAACTCAATCAAAGCTTACAGTCACTCATTCCGGGCATCTTTCTCCTGCAAATTCTACAATGTTAAGAAACTACCATCATTTCGACTACAAATGGTGGAGTTGTGGTATTGGGTACAGAATCCTGATATATAAAACCAATGCTGCAAAATCCAACCTGCAACAAACCCAAGTTGGCTGATATCCAATACATTTTGGCAGGATTGACTTCAACTCATGAGGCCCATTGGGTCCTTAAACTGTCCTACCCCAAATCATTCCACACAAGTCTCAACAATGCTCCACCCATACCCACCAACATATCACAGAGAATGTCTATACGTGTTTGCAAAGCATCATTCCTGCAGATCTTGTAATCAAAATGTCCAGGCAGCATATTATCCATCTCAGCACAAAGCATGGATAGTTAATAATCCATAGTTATTAAAGGATCAAGGTGACTTCTAGCCTAGACGTAAGGTGCAGGCACAAGCCTGAATGAGGTAAGGCACAAAAAATAAATTTAATAAAAATAAATAAATAATAATGATAATAGATGTAGTTCTACTTAACCAAACTTATCAAAAATACAAATCTATAGAGGAGTAACACATTAAATTGTAAGACGAGAAGGGTTAAGAGGACCATAAGTGTTGATACGGAAATATGGGTTGTGATCACGGGTGTGGTGGTTTGATGAGATTTAGGTGACTACTTGTCACCAGCAATATTAATTCTAGAAACTTCCATATGTGTCCATATCGAATTCTAGTATGATAGGCAATTTTTGAGTCCAATTGTAGTTTTTTGACTAATAGAAGTGCTCACCAAATGTTGAAATAAGGAAGGCGTGTCTCTCTATATCCTTGCTTATAGAACAAGGCGCAACCCATGCATAGTGGCATAGTGCCTAGCAAATGTCTCCCACCTTTTTCGTATAAAGGAGCTAGAGTTGGAGGCTAGTGAGCCATAGCACTTAATGTGTGCCCTCAGTAACTATGCAGTAATCCCCTTGGATTAAGAGGAGCTACTGAAGTCAGAAATTTAATGAAATTGCACCAGAAAAAGTATTTTTGTTATTAGAGAAATCTGAAGAAAAGTAACCTAGCTTACAGAGACAGCTTCAGGAATGACAACCAGTCTCTAATGTACAGAGACAGATCATCTACTTCTATCCCCATTGGTTTCAAAAGAAGGGATTGCTAGGAAAAATAAACTTCTTGAGACATATGTATCATCCCTTGAACACCATTAATGTCCTAGATTTCGGCACTCTAGCATATGCAAGTCGAAGCCAAAAACAACTAACGCAAATCAGACTCCGGCAAATCGTCCGGTACTAGATTGCGCAAAAATGATTGAACAAAACGAGCATTATTATCAAGGCGTATGTAAGTTTGGTTACAGCATCTTAAGTAGTCAATTTGACAAGCAAGAAACTCAAGAATCTCGTTTCAATTACCCCCCTTCAGATGTAGTTTGAAGCTGTTCAAAATCAGAACCCAATGACGGATCTAATCCTTCCACGGCAAAATCTGCTCCAATTTCCGTGATCCCCTCCAGATCCCTCAAAACTAACCCCAAACACCAAAAAATACAGATCACTGCACATGGAAGGGAAAAAAAAAAAGAAAAAAAAAGAAATGAACAAATTCCCCGACCTAACGGATTTGCACTATAAACAGCATATCGGATCCGACCACCTCCAAGAAAACACCACAAGTTTGACAAAATAAACCAAGAAAACCAAAAGAAAATATTTATTAAAAAAAAAAAAAGAAATCCAAGGTTTGGAGTACCTCGTGCTCAGATAAGGGCTTGCACTGCATAAGTTGATTAATCTGCTCGTCAAGGTTTCCATGTGTGTTCGAAGGGACCGAATCCAAGCTCATCTTCTCGTTGCTTCCTTGTTTAATCAGAAATCGAGATCCCTTCGGCTTTATTGTATGACCTAAACCTAGATTATCTCTCCCGAAGAAAAAAAAAAGTAAATTAAACCCTAGATTTCACTCTCTTAGAATTTTGAGAGAGAGAGAGAGAGAGAGAGAGAGAGAGAGTGAGGGGAAGGAAGAGAAAGAGAAAGAAGAGGGAGCAGCGGTGGTGAAGAAATAGAGAAAGAGCGCTCTCTCCGTCTCGTTTTGTTCGATAACCACCGCTACTTTTTATTTCTTTTAATATATATTGTTTTCAAATTCTTGCATTTAAATCCCTTTTCACAAAAACAATTTTTATATTTAAATAAAAAAAATTAACCATAATTAATGGGTCATTTATAATATGATTTATAAAATATGCATTATATTAACATATTATATACTTTGAATACAATTAAAAATAAATAAATAAATCAGTTTTTTTCATAATTGGAATGGTTGGTCTATTAAAAATTAAATATTAATCATATATATGAGTAACAATTAAGAAAAAAAAATATGTAATAACCATTAATAAGGTTTGGTGGAAATTAATAAGAATACCAAAATGAAAAAATGTGTATTTTTATATTCTTAATAACATACAGGTAGCTTAATTTTATTACTAATTCCAATTCTTCATTTATTCAATACACAAAGGTGTATTCAAAGTATGCGACGTCGTTTTATATGACCTGAACTTGCACCCGTGCAACAAAGCAGTAAGAAATACAACACCTAAACAGTATTTGTAAATTTTAAATTATAATATAAAAATATATTAATTTTAATATTTACAATAAAAAAAAAACATCTTAATTGTAATGATAAGTTTTTAGATACTATCACGAGTGATTAAATGAAATTATTCATATATACCACTGTAAAATTAACAAGTTTTAAGTGTATTTTCCATATAATTATTAAAAAATATATAAATTTCAAAATACAAAAAATAATATCTAAAAAAAAAAAAAAACTTTTTCTCCTCTCTCTCTCGGCTTGATCTCGCTCCATGCCGGCCTACCTCCACTACTGTGAACCTGCTACCTGGAACATGAATTATTTTCTAACAGATAATTCTCATTGACATACATTATCAAGCTATTAACAGAGGAAAGTAGGAATCTGAAGCCCTCGATAATCAAATGAGTGAAACAATGAACTACTTATAGACAAACCCTCTTTTCAACCGACCACAAAAAAAAGCCACACCACACAACATTGTTACACTTGAATTATGAAACAAAATGAAATCTGCCATGTCCTATCACCTTTTCTTGATTCTCCCCTTTGCTTCATAATAAGCCAATTCATATCATAAAGAATGCGAGATCGTTGTGGTGGTGATGACTCACAATGGGGTCATGGGAAGGTTCACAATGATGGAGGTAGGCCGACATTGTGCGTTAGTTGCGGTGCCTGCAATCACCGTGGATAGAGCTGCTGTGTTTGGAGAAGGTGAGATCGGGAGGAGAGAGGATAAAAGTTATTTTTTGATTTTAAATAATTTTTTTTTACATTTTATATTTTTTAATAATTTTATTAATATTACATGATATACACAAATAATTTTATTTAATTTCAGATGGTATTATACGTTGTCAATTTACTTGAAAATATGTGATTATATGTTACATATATTTTTATGTCATAAATATTATAATTTATATATTTTTATATTACAATTTAAAATTTATATTCTTCAATATCATAAATATATAAATTTATGTTCTTTAAAGTAAATTTACCATTTAAAAGAATATATATATACGGCCGAACAACGTAAAAGAAATTATAAATAAAAGTATAAATAAAGACTAGTTATAAATAAGTATTATTATTAAATTAATAAAAATATGAATATTTATCAAACTCCATCGGTATAGTACCCTAAAATTAATATTTGAAATGAGGAAATTGGTAAGCACATTAAAAGTGAATCTATAATTTTACTCGATTATTATTATTATTATCCCCATTAACCTTTTTTCTCAAACTGTCCTCTCCACCATGACCACATTGTACTGTATGCCTGCTATCACACATAGTCCATGCCTTAAGTAGGTTTATTTTAATTATACAATAGAAGTTTTGATGAGTACAGCATTTACTCATTATTATGACGCTCTATTGCTTTTTTACTCAATCTGAACTTGCTTAAATAACAATGTTACGTCCATGTAAGGCCAGCAAAGATTTATCTCAGCATATAGTAAATTAAAAAAATAGTTCAGGTTCGAATTATGATAGTAATAGAATAGAAATTTTATTTATGTGGATGAACTTTTCGTGCGCATTGTGTTCCGACCTCCACATACTTATCACTGGGCTACCGTGATTTAACTTTCCATTATTTTATCAGGTCAGGGTGCGAGAACGTTTAAAGTGAGGGTCCAAATCAACTTTTGAAAAAAATATTATGTCTACGTAAGATCATAAAAATAAAGACATAATATCATTCGTATTTATTTATTTTAATATTGTTTTTTTCAATTTTAATATGATTTTTTTCAATTTTTATTAAATTATATATTTTTAATTACATTTTAAATACTCATATTCATATACATAATAATTATATATATATATATATATATATATAATTTGATTAAGTGATTAGAAATATAATATTTTCTTTTTCCCATTCTTATCTATTGGAAAAGGTAGTTACCATGAAAATTTGAATAAAATAATTTAATATATTTTTAAATTAAATTTAATTGGTATTTTATAGTAATTATTAATTAATTTATTTAAAAATAAATTCATATATAATTTAATAAGAATAAATTGAAATTTTAAAAATAAACGTTAAAATAATAGCTTTTTTAATATTTATTGTATGAAATTTAAAAATAAATAATAAAAAATATAAATAAAGAATACATTATTTATAAAACTTATTTCTTTAGTAGTTTTTTTTTTTTTTTTACGAAAGTATTACTTGCCTACATTTTGGACGGAGGGAGGATAATTTATAGAGAGAAGATATTTTTGCTTTCTGCGTTGTCTTTAGGGTTTTTTTCTTTCTGTTTCTGTTGCTTCTTTTTTTCTTC
>CAOGCB010175589.1:0-10927 GCA_948266635.1 Cnidoscolus chayamansa | reverse complement strand
TAACCGCGAGTGTAGTCAGATTATGATTAAGGGATTTGGTTTATGCACATATTATGATATTTTCGCTACATAGGCTTGATGTCTTAGTGGTGGATGATCTTGCAGTGAGTGAAGGAGTGCATAATTTGTATGGGCTTAAGGAGTTGATAACAAGGGAAATTTTGGCAATTCTGACATGGCCCCAATCTACTTTACACTTTTTTTTTGTTTCAATATAATAACAAAGTAATTAATTATTTAATTTTTATATTTTAAAAAATATATTAAATATGTTAATTTTAAATTATTATTTATTTAATATATTTTGTTATTTTTAATTATTAAATAATTATAATTTTAAAATAGTAATTTAATTAAGAAAATTACTATTTAGTTTATGGAGTTAACCAAACTAATTATTTGATTTATGTATTTTTAAAAAAAATATAAATAGTATTTTTTTTAAATCATTAACTATTTAGTTTTTATATTTAAAAATATTAATTATTTTATTATTTTATTTATTTAAATTATTAGTAAAATATAAAATGCCTAAAATATTATTATTTTAAATTAATTTATATAATATTAATATATAATAATTTAATCCATATAATTTGAAAATTATAACTAATTAATTTGTATATTTTTAAAACCATAATATTTAATTTTTATAAATTTAAAATAATAAAATTTTTAATTTTTAAAATGTACTAAATAATTAATAATTTGAAAAAATAAATGTATTTTTAAAAATTAATTTCATTAAAATAGGAAAACTAAAGATTAGGTAAGTTGAGTGAGACACATGAGAAATCGGTTGCTGAGTTTGTGCAGTGATATGGTGAAGCAGTGAATGGATGAGAAAGCCGTTGCTAAGCTGAGTTTGTTGTGTTGTCAAAGTATTCCATCATTTTGCATGTCATGCTTTCCTTGAAAATCCCAACACGATATCATAACTTGGATTTAAATACAATGTATTTTTGTTGTTTATCCATTTAATTTCTTAATTTCCATTTTTTCTTCATGTTTTCTTTTTCCAAAATTATAGATTTAATCTTGAAAACTAAGTCACATGACAGTCGTAATGCAAGTCGTAAACCACTTCCATGCCTACCTCCGGCCCCTGTAGTAATGGGCTGTTTATAAGACGTTGGAATTGTGGAGGGGCATGTGTTGGGATCAGATATTACAGGGATGAGTATAGAAGGTGTGAGTCAAGAAAGAGGTGACTTGGAAGGCCGTCCTCTCTTTGAGAGGCAGCAAGCCAAGGGAAGGGCAGCTTATAGGGCGTTTGCGTCCACGGTGTTTGTGGGTATATGGATCATATGGATGTACAGGTACATATACATACCAAGTGTAGGAGAAAGAGGAAGATGGGTTTGGGTTGGCATGTTCATGGCTGAGCTTTGCTTCGGTTGCTTCTGGGTTTTCACTCAGTCTGTCAGGTGGAACTTTGCTCGTCCTCACCCCTTCAAACACATCCTCTCCCGAAGGTACGTTTATGCAGTTCTGCTTAACCAAAGAGAGAGGCATAGGCTGCCGGGCCACATAACTGCTGATTGCCGTGATAATTTCTACTTCGTACACTGTCTGTAAATTGCAGGCATGAAGACAAGTTACCAGGAGTTGATATTTTCGTGTGCACGGCAGATCATGTAATAGAGCCCCCAACTCTAGTCATCAACACCATTTTATCAGTACTTTCATACAATTATCCCACTGAAAAACTGGCTGTTTATCTCTCTGACGATGGCGTCTCAGAGTTCACTTTCTATGCTCTCCTGGAGGCCTCTCGCTTTGCCAAATATTGGATACCCTTTTGCAAAGCAAACAGCATTGAACCAAGGTCCCCTGATGCCTACTTTTCATACAATTCTAATTTCCCAGACTTCACCAATGATCAAGAACGGTCTGTTGTTAAGGTAACAAAGCAGTGATTTTTTACACTTATAATGCTCAATTTCAATGATCAGTTAATTCTTCTTTTTGTTTTCTCTCTCTCTCTTCAAAGAATCTATATGATGAAATGCTGCAACGGATTGAATCCACTATGGAAAGAGGAAGCATTTCGAAAGAAATAAGAGATCAACACAAAGGATTCTCAGAATGGACCCAGAATATGACAAAGAAGGATCATCAGCCTATCGTGCAGGCAAAATCTTATTTTCTTACGTTATATTTAGCTTTGTTTCCTTCATTTAGTCCAAGTAATTAATGATTCTGTTTAAGCAGATAGTTATTGATGGAAGGGATGAAACTGCTGTAGACAACAATGGGTATCGATTGCCTACACTTGTGTACGTGGCAAGAGAGAAAAGACCCCAATATCATCATCACTTCAAAGCTGGAGCCATGAATGCTTTGGTAATTTATTCCTTGCAAATTCTGCCTACGTATCGAAGATAAGAACTTTTATTGTCTTTCTTGAAGTATATTTCAACTATATGTGCAGATAAGGGTTTCATCTGAGATTACAAATGGACCCATCATTCTCAACCTAGATTGTGACATGTACGTGAATGATCCTGACGCAATTAGAGACGCACTCTGTTTCTTCATGGATGAGAAGAAAGGCCATGAAATTGCCTATGTGCAACATCCGCAAAACTTTAACAATATCACTAAGAATGACCTCTATGCAAATTCATACAATGTTTCAAATAAGGTAAATCTTTATAAACATTCTTGCACATTTTGTTTTGGACTTGTTGGTCTTTTAATGGACTGATTAATATCTTTTAACTCCTGCTGGTAACATTTGAAGGTTGAACTTGCTGGCATGGGTGAATATGGTTCAGCACTGTACTGTGGCACTGGATGCTTCCATAGAAGAGAGAGCCTCTGTGGAAACAGTTACTCGGAGGACAATAAATTGAGATTGGACACTAATGATACTAAAAAGAATGATAAAAAGACTGCTAATGAGCTTGAAGAAGCTTCAGAAATTGTTGCTAGTTGTGGCTATGAGAAGGACACTCAATGGGGCAAAGAGGTTTCTCTCCCACTTTTCTTTTGTTTTCTATTGGTGTGATGTTAGCGAGTCATAAAAAAATATTCATAATCGTGAACTTGCAGATGGGATTGGTATATGGGTGTGCAGTTGAAGATATTGTTACTGGATTGACAATCCAATGCAGGGGATGGAAGTCGATTCATTATTGTCCAAATAAAGAAGCCTTCTTGGGTGTAGCTCCTAATACCTTAGAAGTGGCCTTGATTCAACACAAGAGGTGGTCTCAAGGACTGTTTCAGATTTTCTTGTCCAAATATTGCCCTTTCATATATGGGCATGGGAAGATAAAACTCGGTGCCCAAATGGGATATTGTGCTTATCTCACATGGGCTCCTATTTCCTTGCCTACACTGTACTATGTGATTGTGCCTCCTCTTTGCCTGCTCCGAGGCATTCCCTTATTCCCTCAGGTACAATCTCTCAAACTATTCTTCAGTTGATGTCTCCATTAGGATGTTGATTTGTTTCGAACGGTAATTTTGTCACTGGAAAATTGACAAGGCATAAGTGCAACATTAACGAGTTTAATCTGCTAGTAAATACACCTCTCAACTTTAGATTTTAAGTTTGAATTCCCAATTTCACTTCTTTGTAAACCAAAAAGCACTAGTTAAATGATCCCTGCATTACATGTTTCAGGTTTCAAGTAAATGGTTCCTACCATATGCATACGTTTTCATATCCAACACTGCATACAGTGTGGTAGAGAGTTCAATGTGTGGTAGCACCATTAAAGGCTGGTGGAACTTGCAAAGGATGTGGATGTTTCGGAGAACAACAGTGTATTTTTTTGCTTTCATTGACACCATTATCAAACAATTAGGCTTATTACAAACAACTTTTGCCATTACACCAAAGGTGGTGTCAGAAGATGTGTTAAATAGGTACAAGAAAGAGGTTCTTGAATTCGGAAGCTCAAACACGACGTTCACAATTATAGCAACACTAGCAATGCTCAATCTTTTCTGTTTTTGGGGGGCAATGGTGAAGAGGGCAATGGTCAAAACTCCAGAAACGTTGATGCCTCAAGCTATTCTATGCGGAATTGTGGTTATGGTGAACTTGTCGGTGTATGAAGCTCTCTTCTTCCGCAAAGACAGGGGGCGCATACCACATGATGTTATGTTGAAATCTATAGTGTTAGCTTCATTGGCATGTCTGTTCCCCATATAAATTAGAGATCCAGAAAAAGAAACTATATATACCACATAAATTATTTAAGGTATGCTGAAGTCACATTCTACAGCTTCTAGGAGTCCCATTTCTGACCTGCAAAATATGGTCAGTATTTTACTAAGTGTATATATCTGAAATAAATGTTAATGGTGGATTATGGTATTCTTGATTATCAAATATCTTATTTGCAGCTTTAGTTGCTCAAGTTTTGTCATTTTTTTCAACTATGTTAATCATTTTAAACAATTATTTTTTTATTCATCATCAGTAATGTTTATTGTTTTTCTATTTTTAAAAAAAAATGTAAAGAGGAAGAATGGTATAATATAATTTCTTTTTATTTTTTTTTAGAAAATCGTTTCTAGATGCATAAAAAATTTTCAAAATTTATCAAAACGACAAATAAAATGTAACCGAGAAAATAGGTGTTTAAATTACCAAAAATGAAAAACAACGAGGTCGTTTGTCGTTCTGGTAATTTAAACACCTATTTTCTGGGTTGGAGCTTGATTAACATGCCACGTCCACTAAATCGGGTGGATTGAACTGCAGAGGATCGAGGCCCTTTACGACAAACCACAGCGCATAACCCCGAAGTCTTGAAAGTCGCGAAGTCTCATTTTCAAATTCGATTCTCCGTAAGTTATTCAGGCTTTCAAAGGTAATTTCTTCTTCTTCTTCTTCTTCTTCTTCTTCTTTTCTCCATTCAAATTTTTATTTCTCGATATCGATTATTTTTTCAGATTTGATTCAAGCATGGTTTGATGGGAAATAGAGGAAAATTTTGAATCTTTTTTTGTTTTTTCAATTTCTGAATATAGATAACGGAAAACCCCTTCTAATTTATTGTAAATTGTACCTTTAGATGTTTGATCTTTCTTTTCCTTTACATGCTAGATAAAATTAAAGGCGGTTTCTTTAACCAATTTTAGAACTACAATACAATTGTGGAATTTTGGCATTTTTCTTTTCATTATGTCTCTTCTTTCTTTACGGCTTCAACTCAATTTCTTTTTTTGTTTTTTCATATAATATCTCCTTTAATGTGGTTCAGGCTGATAATTTAGGATCCCCATTCACATGTTTACATATTGAGAGTTATATTATGTAGGTTAAGGAAGTTTGCTGTGTCAAATGTGAGTTCTGTTATTTTATTTCACTTTTTATGATGTTTTGGCTATCTTAGAGATCCTTGCACCATGTAATAACTCCTGTGTTTTTGTTGACTTGATTAATTATTTCTTCTCGTGACATTGCAATGCTGTTGCCTTTTGCATTACACAGATGGGGATCGGGCTAAGGGAACTTTATGCTGTTGTATTGCTAGCACTTTTGTCGAGCCCCCAAACAGTGTTTGCAATTAGATTTGTGATTGATAGGGAAGAATGCTTCTCCCATGATGTTAAATATGAGGGTGATTCGGTTCATGTTTCTTTTGTTGTCATCAAGACTGATTCATCTTGGCATTACACCAGTGACGGTATCGATCTTGTGGTAAGTTTGATATTCTTTTTTGAGGTTTTATGTTTACTTAATTTCAAGTTTCATGTTATTTGCAGCACGTTAGGAATTATGATAGGCATAAGCGCACGTGAAATATCTCAAGTTCATCTTCACATATGTGATATCATTTTGTTTTTTCAATTGAGAAAGTATGTACATGTAGAACAATATTTTGGTTTCCCCTGTAGTGCAATCTGTTTGTTCATCATACTACATTTGGCTTTCTGGATAAAAGTTTCAATGTCATGAGTTGACTGGAGATCAGCCTGGCCATACTTGGGCTTGAGATGACATTGAAGCACTTATTTTTTGTTAAAACTTTTTAAATGACATGAGATGACAATGTAAAAGAGTATAAAGAGAACTCTAGATATTCATTATATGCCATCCTTGGTTCATCTATTCAGTTTGAGATTTAATATTTTGCTTTATAATGCATATAAATTATTGATGAATCTCATTTTCTTGACCCTTTCAACCTTGTTTGACCTCATATGAAGCTTAGGGTAAAAATTTCAGGCAAAACATAAATTTTTTGCTTGTTAATCCCAACTGACAGCCCCTAGTCTTTAGCCATTTCTGCCCATTGTCATTTTGGATCACAAATGTCATTCTCTCTTTTAAGCCCTCTTTCCCCTTCCGCACTTCTTTTTCTTTCTTCGTTTGTTCTATTCACAGTTTTAGTGGCAAAGCATATATTTGAGGAACATTTCATTGCAGTTAGTCTGACACATTAAAATGGAGCATCAATTGTATGTAATAAGAAATGGAAACTAAGTTGGGAATTACATATTTTTATATGGTTGCATTAAACATTGAGAATGGCTGAAGTTATCACGTTGGAAAAGAAATGGAATTATTTGCCAGTCTTATTTGGATATCTTTTGCCCTCTTCTTTCCAATGTCCTTCATTCACTTACTTCTACATGGTTATTGTCTTCTTTATTGTCGTAAGTATCGTCACATCCATGATTTCTTAAATAATTACGTAATGGCTGTTCTGTAGTGGGATTTTGGGGGGCCATTACACTTTATACTGTCATTTACAGACCCTCCAATTGATGCAGTGTACTGGCCGTTGCAGTAATTCAATCTGCCTTTTCCACATGCCACAGCCAAACAGAAACAGAAGGCCTTATTCTGCTCTCATACGCACCAGACCTGCATTTTCTTCAAAACCTCTCCGTTTTCACTAAAAAACAACTCATTCTTCCTGCATCTTTCTCCCTTAAAGCTGAGATTCATCACAAAAAGGACCTCTATTCATAGTTCCCGTCTTCTTTCTACATTAATTATTTTAGATATGAATGAATGAAAACTTGATGATGTTTATGAATGATATTTGATGTATTTATACCTATTATATTGTTATATTTATTAATCTTTCTTATATCTATTAATATTTGTTCATTTCATAAACTTGTAGTGTTAGGCCATTACTGTTAAACGGCTGTTACAGGCCTGTTTTCGCTACCTGTTTACGCACTTGACCGAGATTTAAAACCATGATCACACCTCTTCTTTTAATCTTCTAGAGAGTGTAGTATATGTTTTCGAAAGAGAAATTTTCTATTTGAGTTCCAGTTTTGTTCCTTAAAAATAGATCAATGTGGTGAAGTTGATATATAAAATTCAAAACTTTGTCCTTTTTCGATTTTTGGCCAAGTTTATCAGTTGTATCTTACGTATGCAATGTCCAAACTGATATGATTGCATGTAGTTGAGGAGATAATTGATGTACTTGGTTCTATTAGCGCTTATTGAGTTGTCTATTGTTTCAACCAGATATGTGTCCAATGTTTCAATTGTGTTGAAATTTTCAGGTAAAGGGGCCCAGTGGTGATCAAATTCATGATTTTCGTGACAAGACAAGTGATAAATTCGAGTTTACCTCTCGTGAAAGAGGAGTCCACAGTTTTTGTTTCACTAACAGGTCGCCTTACCATGAAACCATTGACTTTGATGTATATATTGGTCATTATTCATACTATGAGGAGCATGCAAGAGATGGTCAGCAATAATTTTTTATTCTTTAGCTTTTTCCCCTTAACTTGAGTCATTGTGAATAGAAAGGCAGACTTACTAGGGTTACCTTGTTACTTGCAGAGCATTTTAAACCTCTGTTGGATCAGATATGGAAGCTAGAGGAGGCTCTTTACAACATTCAATTTGAACAGCATTGGTTGGAGGCTCAGACTGAGCGTCAGGCAATAGGTATTTAGTATTTAATTTGAGATGGATGTTCTTGCTATTGCTTTTTTTTTTTTTCACCTTTTTGATTCATTACTCTACGCTAGCAACAACTTTTTTTCCTTTAATTTTATAAGTATAAACTGAAAGTATAGGCAAATAAATTTAGTCTCTCTTTATGAATCTGTTTATTGATTATTATTTTTGGTTGTTGCTGCAGTAAATGAAGCAATGGGTAAAAGGGCCATTCACAAAGCCTTATATGAATCTGCAGCACTCATTGGTGCGAGCATTCTCCAAGTTTACCTTCCTCGCCGCCTGTTTGAACGAAAGCTGGGGATGTCCAGAGTTTAACGCTATATAAATTGTTAGAAGTGTCATAAAAGTAGACTTGTGTTGATTTGTTGTAATCTAAGCCTTATGGGTGGAGTCTTCCACCCACAAAATCCTCTTTTTAGGATGCACCTCACAAGGGGTCAATAAGCCCCCCATTTGATTTATATCGTTTAAAGAAATATAGCCTTTTTTAAAAAAAAATTTTTTTCTCGTTACGTAGATGCCAAAATCTGACAGATTATGGTGCTGGATCTGGAGAACTTGAGTTCTTGTCTTCTTGATTCATAAATCTCGCACACGCCACACACCACTCGTTCTCAATTTCCCTCCTTTCCGACACAGGTAATGAAATTTGCATCCACCTTAAATGGACATTGCACCATAAACTAGCTGCTTTACTGTCCTAGGGATATTGAAGAGCTTTCATTGTTAAGAAGTTTGAGAATATGTATATTTCACAGCAAAACCCATTTACTACAGCAGACGAAACAAGAATTCAAAAGCTCTACGGCTCGTACCACAAGAAATTAGGAAAAGAGATCATTGCATCTTTGATGAATACAATAAATTGTGTATTTGCTTTTCTCCCCACAACTGTCTAACAACACAACAAATCTAGCATGATTCATCACCGCTCAACAGTTTCTATTTTCTTTAATAAATATAGTGGGGTCACTTGCAGATGAAATTGCTCCTCCATTGAACCTCTTGCGTGGGAAGACATGTCAAGATTCTGCAGTCGGGCTCTAGAAGCAGCAGAACCATTTTTTCTGAAAACCGATGAATTATATGTGTCAGAATGTAAATATAACAGCCATGAATTTCTGGGTGGAGAAGATAATAGCCCACAAATCAAAGAGATTATTACATTCTAGTGATTTACATAAAACGTCCATTTCCAGTCATCATTATCACTTTAAATAATGATATGCATTACAAATAGCAAAGATGACACCTTATTCTAATCCAAACAGTTGGCATTGCAAGTTAACTCCAATTACTACCGAATTAAGTCACTGCCCCCCGGTGAATGTGCACATGCACCTGAATTTCAAAGTTAATTGTCAAAGATAAAGACCATTTATATGAATATCAAAGAATTTATAACCTGAGGCTTTCCAGGATCCACTCCAGGCTTAATACGAGAATCAACCTTCCCAGGTGACTCAGGTTTGCCACCTGTCTTCTTCTCATCCCTAGCCTTGTTAAAAATCACAGTAAATCCCTCAGCTGAAGCAGGATCATTGACATCCCATTCGCCAAATTTTGGCAGAGTACGTCCAGTATCCTGTTTGAGAAGGACAAGAAAAGAGTTCTGATCAAGAAACCCGAAACTGCGCAAGGCATTCAGCAAGTAAGTGCATATTCTAGTATGTTCTAATTACCCAGAATACCATTGACTAAATTTAAAAATATGAACCATTATATTGTCTCAGTGACAATAAGCCTCAGGAAAAGAAATAATTAACCCAGCCACAAAAAGATACCACAAATAACACATCTAGTGTCCAGTCCGTGAATAGTCTATCATCAATTAATCTAAGAACCATTACATATGGAGGAGGAAGAGCTTAGCAAAATTGCATATTTTTTAAATACCTTTACATAAGCATAAGCAATCACTTGACAAACTTAGGAACCATTGGACCAGTCTCATATACTTAGATGGCACAGTTGTGGATCCAATGCTTGTAAGCATAATCTCCAAGGAGAACATCAAGTTCATTTTATTGTTGACAGCAAATAAAAATTCAGATATCAATGGATGGAATGTTGCCCGATGTAGTAAATAGGCATGCAGATTTTCCGCGAGAAAGTACACATAATATTTTCCTATGGAATATTTAATTTTAGCATGAACTATCTTCCTACTAACAAGGTTCTAAAAGAAGTAAAAACATGTCCAATATCACAACACTTGCTCATAAATAGGCATCTCATATATTACATGTTCCATCAAGCAAACATTTAGCTTTCCCCACAAAGGAGCTATATTTTGATAAAATTGAAAATTGCTTTAGCATAAATAACAGTCGAGTAATTACAACCCAGCACAATAAAGAAACCAAACTCCAGTGAACTTCAATAAATTCGGCGTGTAGTTTCAATAAAAAACATGTTAGTGAGAGATTTTGAAGGGTGGGGTGTGGGGGGAGCAAACACAAATTTAGAAGAAAAGAATTGATCAAATTATGTATCGAATTCGAAGATCAAATCAAATACATTAGAAACTTATACAGAAAACTCAGTATGTGAAACCATCCCACAAAAAAGAAAATCAGAGCTCCAAAATCTAACACAGATCAATACAAAAATTTTAGAAACCCCAAAGATCAAAACAAGCAAAAACAAAAACACTTGGAAAAAGAAAAAAGAATTCTGCCTCTATCAGGCTGACACACATATATATACAAATAGAAGGATCACATACCGACATTAATTCTAGATAGAGAAGTCTTTCTGGGAAAAGGAAATGAGTAATCACAGAGAGAGAGAGAGAGAGAGAGAGAGAGAGAGAGAGAGAGAGAGAAACTCTGTAGACTTTTGGGAGAGTGAGAATTGGGCCAGAAAAGGGCCTCGTTGCATTATAGAGTTATTTAAACGGGGGAGTTAATTTTTTACGGCTACGGTAGATAAAACGGCGCCATTGGTTCATCGTCGGCAGTGATGCGACAAGATTCAAGTTTCAAGAGGGGCCACGTAACGGAGCGAAGTTCTTTTTTTTTT
>CAOGCB010175429.1:0-10981 GCA_948266635.1 Cnidoscolus chayamansa | reverse complement strand
GCCATTTAATTTAATCTACGAATAATATGCCAAAATTATGTGATTAACTGGGCATTTTTATTCAAAGATTTCAGATCTAAACATTTAAATAAAATGAAAAATTAAAATTTAGGCAATTATTGTCAAAGCAATGCAATTTCGGTTTAATGACCATAACTATGGATTAGTAGGGCCATTTTTGCCTTTCCATTTGGATCTAGCATGAACACCTTGATCATTGATTAATCAGGCGTTTTTAGCTTAGATCTGACAAAATTAAAGCAAAATGCAAATGATCATGCATTAGAGAATATGGAGTAGAAGAGAATAATGTTATGCAATACTCAAAATTAAAAGAATAAGGTTAAAGAGAGTGTAGTGTACCTGATTGAGGAGTCTTCCACTGCGCAGCTTCAGCTTTATTGATTTTAATTAATTGATTTTAGCAACTTAGTTATCACAAATCAAATAATATGCAGCAGTTTATGCATTAGGGAAAGCAGTAAAGAATCGCAGAGTGCGAGGAGGGAGAGTGATCGCTGACAACTCAAAGCGGGGGCCCGAAAAACGGAGCTGGAGGCTGCTTTTTATAGGCAAAAATCAAGGTTTCTAGCGGTCCTACCGCTGCCATCGGCGGTAGCTGGGCGGTCCTACCGCCATGCCCGGCGGTATGCCGGGCGGGCCTACCGCCAGTATCCGGCGGTATGCCGGGGCGGTTCTACCGCCATGCCCGGCGGTAGCCGGGCGGGCCTACCGCCGGTACTAGGCGGCATGCCGGGCGGTATTACTACCGGTATCTGGCAGCGTGCCGGGCGGGACTACCGCCGGTTTCCGGCGGTGTGCCGGGCGGGACTACCGCCGGTTTCCAGCGGCGTGCCGGGCGGTAGGTTTCCGGCGGTATGCCGGGCGGGCCTACCGCCGGTATCCGACGGTGTGCCTGGCGGTAGGTCGGGCGGTCCAGCCGCCCCTACCCGGCGGGCCTACCGCCGAGTCAGGCTGTCGTGCTGACAATTTTTTCCTTTTTTCTTATTTTTAAAAAGTTTTATACTTCCAAAAATTATTCTGATGACACCTTTGGGTCCCTTGTAATTTTCCGGACATTTCTAGTACCATTTTGGTATAGTTCCGAGACATTTTTCGAAAGACCTCCGGTCTAGTTGGACTATTTGCAGTCAGGAAAAATTAACTTTCCGAATCTCAAAATTCGAGTATTCACAGCTTACTATGCTGGTAATCTTGTAATGACAGGCAGGGATAGATGTAAAAGATTTGAGTAGGGTTTGAAGCCTATAATCAAAATGCTAGTGCAAGGGTTTAATTATGATGATTTCTCAGTTTTAATAGCTAATGCACTCAACCAGGAGCGCACTTTGAACAAAGAAGATAAAATCGGGCTAAACAGGCTTGAAAGTGGGCGAAAGGAGTTAGTTCTCATCCAGTTTTCCTAATAGGGGGAGATTTTGAGGTCGATTTACACCGAGCCAAAGTAGATATAGGCCACCAGTGCCTAGACACCAGCTGAGTGATCAAAGTAGGCGAGCTTGTCCCTCACCTGGACATGCCTCCCACATAATGACTAATGACTTCCCATTACGACTTCAGAAATCATTAATCAGCCGGTAAGGGATTCTATTGGATCATTGCTCTAATTTTTTTTTAAAACCAACATTTAAAACATCCTCATCATTTAAAATATCATTTCACAAAATCAAATTATGATACAACATATTTATCAAAGTTGTCATTATTAATTCACACAATCTGTATATATATATAATTTATACATTTACTGCCAATATCATTTCACAAAATCAAATTATGATACAACATATTTATCAAAGTTGTCATTATTAATTCACACAATCTGTATATATATATAATTTATACATTTACTGCCTCTACTCTACTGTGATAGTTACAAAATAAAAAGTATACAAAATACGATAGCGTTGGGATACATGTCTAAGCACATCTTAACTACCTATGCAAAACTTTACAAGTTCACTAATCGCTCTGCTTTGTTTACTGCTTTCACCTGCGTTCATCAGAGATAAACACTGAGTATGATTACCCAGTAAGTTATGCACACACCACAAATAGAATGCATAGCAGTAATATAAATCATGCGCATCGACAAACAATGGTTTCATATCAAATATCATCAAATACCATCATTACAATCACATTCTTCTATCATCCTCAATGAATAATATAAATCAATGATGAGTATGATGTTTCAATATGTGATGTGAATGCATTTATGTTATGCACCCACCATCCACCTGTCATCCAATGGCCATATCTCATGATCTGATTGTGCACAATCTCTAGGTTATAATCAATAAGGAGTATCCGAGTCTCACGGATACCTGTTCCGAGTCTCACGGAACAAGCACACAAACTGAGTCTCACGGATACACATATATGTGCAATACTCTAGTCTCATGAGAAATATATACGTCATGTGGTATTTTACTCGAGTCTCATGAGTTATCCCCATCTTCAGCACACCATATCTTGTATGATATGCTATATGTATCTCACATCATCACATGCAATATCATATATCATGTCTCAACAATTCATGTGCATATGTCTTACCTTACTATCATGCTCATTATGATAAAAAAATATCCATATCATGTAATAACCATCTTTCCAAAGAGCCACTTCAATCATATAAAAATCATCAATCAATATTTCAAATCACATTTCACATCACAATCCAAACACACAAATATTCAACATTTCATTTTACATATGTCCCTACATTAAAATACACTTTTATGGCAAACACATCTGGTGGCCCCAAACTACCAATCAATTGCTCACCAGGTCTCAAATAATAATAATTTAATAATTACATACAATCAAATATTTCACACATTATCATTGTGCACACGGTCACATAATGATCCGTAACTTACCTATTTTAGCTTTCCCCTTATCGATCCTATCTCGATCTTCAGAAACATTTTCGCTCCGAGCACCTATTTCACATTATAATTCTCACATCAACATCCATAGGCATTGTTCATTCAAAAGTATTAATAAATACAATGAACAAAAGTCTAAAAATAGATTCCTAAAATATGTTCCAAGTCTCATCATTTTACAAAGTTCATCTTTGACTGGAACAAGTTGCGCTCGCGAAGGATAAAGTCGCGCTCGCGAGAAATGCTACAAAGCTACTATGTCTTGGAGAACCGAATTCGAGCTCGTGAAAACTAATGCGCCGCTTGCGACCTTGGAAATAAAGTTACTGTCTGATTTTAGTCCCATTTCGCGTCCGCGAATGCTCATGTCGCGCTCGCGACCTTGGAACAAAAGTTTCTATCTGATTTTGGTCCCTTTTCGCGCCTGCGAAAGAATAAGACACGGTCGCGACCTCCACTTTGAGGGGCAAAAACCTCTTCAATTCAATTCATTTAAGTCTAAAAATTTTACTAAATTACCTTAACATATTATAAAAGCTGTCTACCAAATTTGGTTACCATCTAAGATTATTTCAATATTCTCCTTACCCTTTGATTTGCCTCATCTACTCCTTAATACTTTTTTATATTTCCTTAATGAATATCTACATCAAATCCACCCAGTTTATTCTTAATTTTTTACAAATATTACTTAACATATAAATAAAATTTCAGGTCATTCGGAATCCATTTGAGTACCAAACTCACTACTTACATTTCTGGTACTTTCTGCAGACTTAACTTGAAAATTGCAATGACACATCTCACTTGTCTAATTTTTTTGACTAGTTTAGGTTCTATTTTTGCGAAAGTAAAAAACGTAAAACTTGTAGCTAACATCCTAAACAAGCTTCATACAAAATTTCATAATTTTCTCTATTCATTAAGGCTTCCAAATAACTAATAATATTGACTGCCCTGTAATTAAATCCTGCAATCTAGCAGTTTTGACCTTTATCTGTTCTTACTGTATTTTCATGGCTCAAAACGGCCTAGTTTAGTAAAATGATATTTGAACAATTGTAGCTAACACTCACAACTTTCTATTGGTATATCATTCATAAGTTTCAGACATCATTTGGTCCTCCAAAATAGGTATACAACTCACTGTCACACAGAGCACTATTTCCAGTTTTCAAAATACACTAATATCTCATTTATTTCCTCACTTCTTTAGTCTTTATCACTTTGAGTTGAGTCTAAAAATCATGTTTTAATCTAAATATGCTTCTTACAAAATTCTAGGTTTATCAAACCCTAAACCTACTGTCCACTTCATAAACCATCCATAGAAAAACTTCAAAGTTTAACAAAAACATATACACAAATTCTAACCTTTGGTTTCTTCCTCTTCTTCTTCCTCTTCTTATTCTTCTTCCTTTTTCCTTTCTCTTCCTCTCTTCTCTTTTTCTTTTCTCTCCCATTGCTCTATCTACTAGTTCCTATCTCTTTTTTTTCCAAGTATAAATATCTCTTTTTGGGTGGTGGCCACCTCATGGCCACTATTCTTGACTTTTCCATTTATTTATTTATTTATTTATTTATTTACTTATTTATTTATTTTAGGCACCTAATCTTCTAGGCCCTAAAAACCATACATGACAAGACTGTAGTACCCGAGGGGAAATGCCATTACATACTGCTGCTGAAGGTAGAGGTTATAGACCACAGGCAGGTAGATCAGCTTCAGAATTTTCATATTCTAGCAACCGGGGTCGAGGTAGAGGTAGACTAGAGCTAATCAGACGAGGTGATAGTCAAGTCTCAATAAACCAGAACTGAACTCATGAGGCTCCAGCTAGAGTAGATACTATGAGGCAATCATAAGACTTACAAGCAGCTGACGTGGTCATAGGTAAAACTTTATTTTTTGAGCATATGGCATTAGTATTATTTGACCCAGGTTCTTCCCATTTATACATTAATGTGGGGTTAGCAAATAAGTTGGGTTGGAAATGGGAATATTTGGAGTTTGAAAGAGTGGTGTCTAATCCTTTAGGACATGAGGTGAGAGTTAATCGGGTATATAGGGATTGTCCTTTAGTTTTGTATGGGACTACATTCTTATCAGATTTGGTGGAAATGCCATTTAAGGAGTATGATATTATTTTGGGGATGAATTGGTTGTCGCAATACCAAGCGATAGTCGATTGTAGGCAAAAGACAGTTGAGTTTAGAGATCCAAAATATCAGGGAATTAAGATACAGGGATGTAAACCACCAACCATATTTTCTCTGATTTCAGCCATAACAGCTAGGAAGTTGATGTTACAAGGGTGTACAGCTTATCTAGCTCATGTGACAGATACTAGAGAGGAGACTCCTGAACTCCATGATATCCCAATAGGATATGAATTTCTAGATCTATTTCCTGATGATTTACCAGGATTACCACCAGTTCGAGAAGTTGAATTTGAAATTGAGGTAATGCCAGGTACAGAGCCAATCTCTATCGTACCTTATAGAATGGCACCTACAGAACTGAAGGAGTTAAAGACTAAGTTGCAAGAATTACTAGATAAGTGGTACATTCGACCCAGTATTTCACCATGGGGAGCACCCGTGTTGTTTGTGAAGAAGAAAGATGGTACAATGCGGATGTGTATTGATTACAGGCAACTGAACAAGGTGACAGTGAAGAATAGATATCCTTTGCCATGGATTGATGATCTATTCGATTCGTTGAAAGATGCTACTATATTTTCAAAGATTGACTTGAGATCAGGTTATTATCAATTTCGGGTGAAAGATAGTAGTATTCCAAAGACAACATTCCGGACCAGATATGGGCATTATGAATTTTTGGTAATGCCATTTGGATTGACTAATGCACCCGCAACATTCATGGCTTTGATGAATATAGTATTCAGTGATTATCTGGATCAGTTTGTGATTGTGTTTACCGATGATATTCTGGTATATTCACAGAATTGTGAGGAGCATGACAAACATTTAAGGTTAGTTTTACAAAAATTACGGGAGAAGCAATTGTGTGGAAAGTTATCAAAGTGTAATTTCTAGATGGAGCATATATCTTTTCTTGGTCATATCATATATGCAGAGGGTATCTGTGTTGATCAAAGCAAAGTGGAAGCAGTACTAAGCTGGCAACCACCTAAAAATATCAGTGAGGTACGTAGTTTTCTGGGATTGGCAGGTTATTACAGAAGATTTGTGAAGGGATTTTCAGTGATAGAATTCTGTTGACTAGATTGTTGAGGAAGGATGTTGCTTTTGAGTGGACTGATCAATGTCAAGCTAGTTTTCACTAGTTGAAGGAAAGTTTGACACAAGCACTAGTGTTGACTTTGCCTACTCCAGGTACAGATTATGTGGTGTACAGTGATGCTTCATTGAATGGGCTTGGATGTGTGTTGATGCAAAATCGAAAGGTGATAGCTTATGCTTCTAGACAGTTGAAGCCATATGAAAAGAATTATCTGACGCATGATCTAGAACTAGCATCCATTGTATTTGCATTGAAAATATGGCGACACTATCTGTACGGTGAGAAGTGTTACATATTGATGCGAAACCCCAGCCTATAGGAGGTTGAAACGGCACATACCTTAGTATGATTTATAGATTAGAACACAATTTCCCAATCTAAAGAACCCTTAATTGATTATCAACTAAGAACGCTTATGATAGATTGTTTGAATTAACATGCACAGAAACAAGATTCACACAATTAATGTACTAACCTTAATTTGTGGTGCAATTTCGAGAACCAAGTGCTCTCCTTGTATGGAGACAAATATCATTCAATGATAATGAAAATTCATACATAATTGACTGCCAAACGTTATAAGTGGCCCTTATATATGGCCACAATACAATAGCTGGGGTTTCTAACAAAATTAAAGACAAAAACAGAACCTAATTCGCGGTCACGACTAGACAATTCGTGACCGCGACTTTTTGCAATAAATTACACAGAAACTTTAATAACTTTGTCGCGAGCGCGACCGTTACATTCGCAGGTGCGAAATGGCGCAATGAGACATAGAAACTATGGATCCTTTGTCGCAGGTGAGACCCTTCCATTCGCGAGCGCGAAAACGCTCCATGAGACACAGAAACTCTGGTTCCATACTCGCGGGCACGACTCTCCCTTGCACGAGCGCGACTTGGCTACTCTTCACGCACGAATGGCTGGTTTTCTATTAGTTCCAATGTAGTGAGCTGAACCAACCTTGCCTTCAGTAGTGAACATATCTTCAATACTTTGTTCTTCTTCTTTCATGTAGACTTGTAAGATCTCCATGTATGGTTGCATGAGTCCATTAGCAGTTTCTTTGAGCTCTTTTGCCCTTGACCTTGTAATCGGCCCTTATGGAGGTGTTAGCTCATCTGACTTTAAGTGAACTGTGCTTACATCATCCCCTCCCCCTTGAAAAGGATTCGCCCTCGAATCTAAATAAAAAATAAAGGAAAATAAATTAGAAATATTAAAATTAGCACTAACACCAAACTCACCTAGTAGATCAATGTTATATGCATTGGTATTGATCCTTTTCAACACTTGAAAAGGTCCATCTCCTCTTGTATCAAGATTATACTTGCGTCGATTAGGAAATAGTTACTTTCTCATATGAATCCAAACCCAATCACTTGGTTCGAATACCAACTTCTTATACTCCTGTAATAACACAGAAAATACATATGGCAACTAAATAGTTTAGTTAGTGTCAATCATCAAATTAGAACAAAAATGCAACATAATTAAAGCTCTCTTTCCTAAGTATGCACTCTTCAGCTCTCTCTCTTTACAATAAAAGGAATATTTACTCACTTTTCACTAGGCTCACTCAAATCTCATTTTACCTCTACACTCATTGACTTTTTCTCTCCTGCACATCTCTCATTTTTATCCTTACCCATGCAGTCACTCACCAATGGCCTGTTTGTTTCTTTTCTTTTGCTAATAGGTTATTTTCTCTCATTCTTTTTACTTGCCTCACTTCCCTTAGCCGCTTTAGTATATTGTTATAACTTGACTTGATCTGCACAAACTTCTTTAGGAGATAATGGTACAAGTACATGCTTTACATTTTGAAAAGAAAAAGAAAATCGGTTAGTGTAACCATCATGCATCACACGTCTATCAAATTGCCACAGTCTTCCTAACAAGATATGACTAGCTTGCATGGGCACAACATCACAAGTAACCTCATCCACATATTTGGCAATTGAGAAATGTACTCTACACTGCTTAGTGACCTTAGCCTCACCACTATCATTCAGCCACTGCAGCCTATAGAGATTAGCATGTTTAACAGTCTCTAGTCCTAATTTTTCTACTAAAATAGTTCTAGCACAGTTAACTTGACTTCTCGAGTCAATAATCATGCTACAAACTTTTCCTCCAATCAAGCAATGAGTATAAAAAATGTTCTCACGTTGTTCTACTGCTTCTTCCTTAACTGAAACTTTAAGTGCTCGCAATATCACAAGTGACTCTCCTTTAACAGGATACTCCTCAATCTCAACATCAGAACAATCCTCTAGTGGTGGCATGTCTTCACTATCAAAATTAGTTTCAGACACAATTTCACCTCCCCTAATGATCATGGTTTGTTTATTAACACATTCATTAGCATAATGACCATGTCCTTTACATTTGAAGCATTGGATATCCCTAGCTCTAGTAGATTTGGGAACCGACTCTTGCTTACCATGTAAGATAGGAATTTCCTTGGTAAGAGGCATACGTTTTTGTTGTGAAGACTTTTCTTCCCTTTTGTGCTCAACATTATTGCTTCCCTTTGAATTCCACCTAGAAGCTGAATTTTGGACAGCAAGTTTGCTCCATCTATTTCGGCTTTGTTGTCTTTCAACTTTGATGGCAATGTTCACCAAGTCCTCCAAGTCGGCATAAGGTTGCAATTCAACCACATATGCAATCTCTCGATTCAATCCTCCTAGAAATCGAGCCATAGTTTGGTCTCCTCTTCCACTATGTTCGCCTTGATCATGAGCAACTCCATTTCCTTATGGTATTCATGAACCGTTTTGGAACCTTGAGATAGCCTTTGCAATTTATGATGTAGGTCTCTATGATAGTATGAAGGCACATACTTCCTTCTCATGATCCTCTTCATCTCATCCCATGTTGATATGGACAGCTCTTCATTTCTTCTCCTACTCTTCACAAGCTCAACCCACCAAATTAGTGCATAATCAAAAAATTCAAGTGCAGCTAATTTTACCTTTGTAGCTTCGGAGTAGTTTTGGCAACTGAACACCATCTCCACTTTCCTCTCCCATTCCAAGTGGGCATCCACATCAGCCTTTCCATTGAAACTTGGAATTTTCATTTTAATGGAATTCATGTTGTCATTCACTTCTGACCCTCGATCACGTCCCCCAATTCTTCTTGGACAAAGTGTTGTTGTTACTTCTTCGTCTTCCTCAAAATATGTATCATTTTTCCTTGGATTCCCTTTGGCCTTAGTAGCCCGAAGACTATCCTCCATGTTGTCCATACGGCTATTCATGCTCTCCATCCTGCCATTTAATTGTTGCATCCCCTCCATGAGGGAGTTAAACATCACATTAAAATTAGGGTTAGGATTAGCAATATTGTCACTATTTTGTCCAGACATGTTGGAACTCTCAACTCACTTCTCACGTGTTTACACTCAACACTCACTTGGGATCTCAAAATTGCACTTCCGAACACAAGTCAACAAATAATTGTAAGATTCAAGTTATAAGAAAAACAATGAAATTAAAAACTAACAATAAAAGAAAGCAGTAATACTAGAAGCAATTGACGAAAATGATCAAACGGACAAATAACACACAAGTGTTAAATTTTGTGCGCGATATAAAATTAGATGTTTGATAATGGCAATATATCAAACTAAGTATATGGAAGTCAAGGAAAGAAAATAAATTGAAGACACCAAAAATGATAAATGAGATTAGAAAGAAATTACGAGACTAATGTGCTAAAACATGAAGTTCTCCCTAAGTATGCAAACCTAGGTTAACCAAATGTAATTTGGACTCAACAAAAATAATTCAAAGCAAGCAAGCAAAAATAAATATTTAGAACAGCAAATAATAGGTATTCACCGTCCTAAGAACTATAACCCAATTCTGCTCTAGAATTCAATAACACGTGTCTTAGAACACTTGTAAAACTTTTAGGATAGCAATAAACTCAATAAGATAGCAAGATGCAAATTTGACAATTTTCTGGATCAGAAATTTTGATCCTAGTTTCATCTATTTTCCCAAACGAATTTGATCTTACGATCTTCTACAAAGTTGTAGTAATTTTTCTCACGAATCCAACAAATTTTGAATTATTGAAATCGGAATTGTATAGAGTGAGATATGTCAAAAGAAACAAAACTTGTCGAATTATTCAAACCAGAAAAAAGATCAACAATGATTTGTTTGTATGATGTTGAACTATATTATTTAACAAATAAGATAACAAGAAAAACTAAAGGATAGTAAGAAATTATCCCTAATTCTAGCTCTGATATCAATTGTTGCGGAACTCCAACCTATAGGAGACTGAAACGACACATACCCTATTATGATTTCTAGATTAGAACACAATTTCCCAATCTAAAGAACCCTTAATTGATTATCAACTAAGAACACTTATGATAGATTGTTTGAATTAACACGCACAAAAACAAGATTCACACAATTAATGTACTAACCTTAATTCATGGTGCAATTTTGAGAACCAAGTACTCTCCTTGTATGGAGACAAATATCATTCAATGATAATAAAAATTCATACATAATTGACTGCCAAACATTATAAGTGGCCCATATATATGGCCACAATACAATAGCTAGGGTTTCTAACAAAATTAAAGACAAAAAGGCCTAAACTACCCTTAATGAAAAGGTTTATCGACAAAAACAGAACCTAATTCGCAATCGTAACTAGACAATTCGTGAGCGTGACTTTTTGTAATAAATTACACAAAAACTTTGATAACTTTGTCGCAAGCGCGATCCTTACATTCGCAGGCGCGAAATGGCGCAATGAGACA
>CAOGCB010175284.1:0-10498 GCA_948266635.1 Cnidoscolus chayamansa | reverse complement strand
AAAGAAATGTTAACGGCGGGGCAGACGGCAGTAACAAAGGCAAACGGCTGGTGAAAGTAATAGCAAGCACCGCCACGGCCACGACCACTCTCCCCAAGCTGTATGAAAGAGTGTGCCACCACAAGCAACATCATAGCTTTGGCTTATAAAAGGAGGACAGGTGTGCATTCTTAGGCGTAGCTTTTGCTTGACGCCACCACACCATATCTGGTGGCCTCCACATCTTGTGGGTCCCTAGGATTTGTGGCCCCGGCGCGTGCATTCTCCTTTCTTCTCTTCCCTACGCCAGCTAAGCACAAGAATTTATTTATTTTTTCTAAATTAATATGGAAATGAGTCATGGGACACGTGGTTGATGATGGAAGCCTACATAAAAAAATGAGGGACCACCGGTTTAGCCCAGCATAGGAATGGGGACCACTAGCAACAGAACGCGTGTCACCATTTTCACATAACAGAACACATTATATTGGATTGGAAAGCGTGAGTTTCGTTTTTCGTCAACGGAACGGACTTCTCGCAGACCACGGTGCCAGGACGGCAGGACGACGTCGATGTGTGTGGATGGAGATTATAGTGCAGTCAAAGTGTTTGATGTATTGGCTAACCTAACAACTAGTGGCTGTGAAGGCAAAACAATAAAATCAACATGGTCCGAAACAAAAAAGAAAAGGCACGCCACGCCAAGCACAATGTTAATGGGAGTGAGGAAAAGTGTCAGTGGGTCGGCCTCAGCGTGGGCCGACAACCTTCTTCTGGGCCCCACTACGCGGCGAGGAAATAGAGGATTTGGGCCCCGCTTTTCCCTTCTTTCATGATAATGATTTGCCACTGTCACCTTCATTTTTTTTTTATTATAAAAAAAGAAAAAAAGAAAATTCGGCAACAACTTCGTATTGAAGAAGAATATTCGGCGGCGCGCCACTTTAATTTATGGGACGCAAATCTCGGTTTTCACCAAGCCGTGGGGGCTCGCGTGGGGTGGCAGCCAGGAGGATTTTCATTTTATTATTCACCAGTCGGCACTCACCATCTTTTTATAGCTTTGCAAGTATTGCTCCTCTTCTCCCGCGTGTACACTCGCTTTCCTTTCCATGGCTCGTTGAATGGGCCAGCAAGCCCAATCTCAGTGTTGGCTGAAAGATTAACAGACCCGACCCACTGACATCGACACTTCGAATATAATTCAATTACAGTGTTGCAATTTGCAAAGGTAATGATTATTTTTCATGACCAGAAAACTATACCATTACCATATAGTTGGGAAAATTTTGGGAGTTTGAAATAACAAGGATGTGGCTCCTACTTGATTCGTTTATCAATGCACTTGTTTTACATACAATAAGCATTCTTGTTGTGCGAGGCCACATGCATGCCAAACTTTTTATGAAAAATCGTCCTGCTTTCTCATTTTATTTTCCACAAACGAATTAATCAAAGAACAGCGCCGCTACCTTCCACACAAACATCACCTCACTAATTGTTGATTACTTTTTAAATTCTCTATCCTGGAGCCTGGATCGTGATTACAGTTAACACCTATTATTTTGGCCCTGGAAATATGTACAGATTATCACTCATCTATCAAGTTCGTGAATGTGTCTTTGTTATCATTGAAACTGGAGTAATTTCGATGTCTATTGAAAACAGAGTAGTTTCGATGTTACACTCAACTTTTCTTTTGCACTGATAGAAAAAACGACAACAGGAGGCCAGCAGAAGAATAAAAATTCTAAATTGCAAATCATACAAAATTCTTGGCCAATGTCAATTTGAATCAAGAAGAAAATACAAAGAAAAACATGGTTTCAAAGGATTTCCACCGCCCATTGTATTCTGGAATCTGAAATCAGTAAAACCACGAGCATCCAGCAGAAAGAAATCCATCCAAATGTGTCTATTTAGAGTTAAGATATTCAACAAGATGCCGATCGAGCTCAAAATATTTATGGAGGAGTTTCTGCAAAACAAATAATCCAGGAACAAATGAAAAATCGATGCTCAAATCACCTACTGAACATATATGGAACAAGGGCAATCCATGCAATTATATTGATTAGTACAAAAACATAGGATTAAATGGCATCAAATATGGATTGTCAAATTTATGAAATTTAACAGAAAAGAAATAGTGACAATTTAGTTAAAAGAGTTGGAACATTTTTATCCTGCTTGAGAAACCGATTGCTCCATCAAATTGTATTTGGCTGTGAGTATTTGGTTGAGAAACCTCTCATCTGCTATCCTATCACTCTTTCTCCCCATCACTACCCTTTTGCTCCCCATTGCTACCTCCTCTCTCTCCATCAGTGGCTCTGTCCCACTTGCCCTCACTCCATCTCATTTTGCACTGTAACTAGCTCCCTCTCTTCAGGTATAATTCTACCAATGCTAATTAGATCCTACTTTCTTTTTAATGTTCAATTGCTTCTTAAGATCAGAGCAAAGAGTTATTTGATTTGGTTTATGGATTTGGAGATGAACCAAATTCATTAAGCAAAAATGAACAGGGCTTAAAACTTTTGGACCCTTATTATTCTAAATCCAATCCAACCTCCTGTTACTTTAATTTTATGAATTCAGACTTTAGCGTTTGAAATCATGTAATTCAAATCTAATCTATTACTCCAAACAAAAGTTTGCTTCACAAGCATTATGTGAGCAATGATACAATGTTGGTTGAAAACTAGCTTACTATAATCAATTGCTTGTTTCATCCACATGCGTTATCACATCATTTACTAATACTAGTTTTTGAAGCACGCACATCACACATGTATCAAAATAAAGAAATAAGATATGTATTACATATAAATATATATATATATATATATATATATATAACTACATAAAATTGTATAACGCATCTAGAATATATGAAAAATAAAGTACAAACTTGGATTTTGCTTCATTCTTTTATTTGTTATGATTTGATATAATTTTCTAATTCTTGTATTGATAAAAAAAAAAAAAAAAACAGAATCACATTAAAACAGTAAACAAACTCAGAGCACATGGTGTCTTTCTCACAATATCAAATTTTCAACTTCGATTCTTAATCAGTTAAAAGAAAATAAAAACCATGCACACCCAGACCTTCAATATTAAAGAAAATAAAGATAACAAAAAATATTGGAGGAATTAAAGATGCAAAATACACAATAAGGTAGATATCAATCTAATGTATTAATATAAAATTCTAATTCTATGATAGCAATTTTCTTAGAAATATATAGATAAATATATAATTAGATTTATATTTAATTGTCATAAAAAAATTTTGCTCGTATTAATTTTTATCCAATAAAAAAATCTTTTTAACTTCTACTTTTTAGTTATTTTCCTAACACTAATTTTCATCTTGGTTGATTCAAATTATTTACATTATCTTTTTATAATTCATGGTCTTGAAAGAAGTTAAAAGGTTTAGTTTTGCCTAAAATTGTTTTTTTTTTTTTATAATTCATAGTCTTGAAAGAAGATAAAAGGTTTAGTTTTGCTGAGCATTATTATTAATTTAATTTAATTTATTACAAGTTTTAATTTAATTTTTTTTAATGCTTTACTTCTCTTTAAGCTTTTTTTATGATATTTATTATTAGCATTACTAGTAATATATTTTTTATTTAACAAATTATAAAAGATCAATAAGCATGTAGCATGTAATAGAACTCTTAACCATAATACACTTATATGTTAATATGTTACTAATAACTAATTTATTATTTCAGCATAAATTTATAATTTACTATATTATAAAGTTTTAATTTTCAATATATTAAATAATATTATAATTTTATAAGTATTAAAATAGGATTACAAATAGCTATAGACATTCTATAATATTAAAATTTTAATATTGTAAATCATATAAAAATAATAAATTATATTTTTATTCATTCATAAGTTTGCCTTATCGATCATACGCAAAGATTTAAAAATAACAAATGATTTTAATAATGTAGTAAGGTTCTAAAATTTTTAGTAATGCATGAAGTAAAAAAAAAAAAAAAGAAATTCGTAATTATTTTTATCCATTAAATATTAATATTGAAGTTAATTTAATTTAAGTTTATGACTTAGACTTTTGTGTAATTTATAGGAATATTAGGAAAAATAGGATTAGAAAAGGAACAAAAATTATTTAGAAAAAATACTTCTTAATAATATTCAGTTTTTTTATTAATTTTATTAGGAATTTGATTTTTTTTTTATATTTAATGTTCATTAATAATTTAATTCTAAAAATAGTATAAATTTGTGAGGGTATTTTACAATATCTAATAAGCAAGAAATTCTATAACTTGTAAAATATCTTGAACACGTTAGTTTTTAAAGAATCACTAATCATACACAATCATGAATTATGAAGGCAACAGAGTCGTCTGGTAAATCATAGGCACATGCAGTACCTTACTGACAGGAGGATGTGAAGATTTTGCTTCAAAGTCCCACTCTGGGTACCTTGTAACCTCAACAGCATTCTCAATTAATATATAAGTAGGAAGCTGTCTCATGCCCCCTGCAAGTACAAAGTTCCCTTACAGACCACTTTACTAGAAAGCAATTCAACAAAACAATGGGAAACATCACCTAGAATGGGCTAATGCAACATTATTTACCACTAAGAGATATTCCAAATTTTTCTGCTGCATTTGGGAACAGTCCAAGATCAACCCTTCCAAATGATAAGTTCTTGGTCGAGTATCTGTCCAAGGAAATATAAATATGCAAAAAAGAGAAATAAATAAAACTTCCTCCTTGCCCCTCTACCCCCACTTGCGAAAAGAAAAAGTTGGCAAGCATCTATGTGAAAAAAAATAATTAGAAACAACAGACGTACATAATTGAGAGGTCAGGAAAGCACCGACTTGCACGAATACAAGCAGATGAATAGGAAGCATGAAATTCTACCTGCCAGAATTAAGTTTGTCACTCAGCTAAAAGTATCAAATGAGTAAGAAGTAAGAACAATGAATGCATCAGATCTAGTTTAGCAGGCAAGTTAATCTAGTTATAGGCTCTATTTCAAGCTACCCTGCAAGGAAAGCTTTCCGAAAACCCCTGCTAAGAGCCAAGACAAAACAGAAATTATTTGCAACTCTGCTGAATGGGAAAACAGAACAGTAATCTAGCTTGTTTGTAATAAAAGACAAGACACCAAATATATAACCTCCTTCAGAATTAGTGGAGCAACTTTGACATCCTTAGTGTAGTCTTAGAACCACATGGTATTAGAGGAGAGTCATTTAATGCTCAATTCTTCAAAATTAGGATTTAAGAAACATAAAACTAAATGACTAATCATTAATAACTAGAATCACAAGTCACTGATTCGCAAGCAAGCAACTGTTTGCAATGTAGTAACAGATCTATTTTCTTCCCTTATAGAAAAAGTCAACAAAAACGTTTTTTGAAAAATAAAAGTTCTGGGAACCAGGTATTAGGATTTAGGAACCAACCAACCAGAATCTTGATGTGTTCCCTTCTGTTAGCAAGGCTTCTAATTGCAACGGTGTTAATTTATTTGCAGTACCTGGAAATTCCAATCAGATAGAAAAGAAAGCATTTTAAGAACCTGAAATTTCAAGTCACAGCCATAATTCATAAAACAAATACTATCAGTAAGGATTGATACTAATTGGTCCATACCTAGTCCTTGGAAAGCAGGCTGTTGTGTCAAGATATATATAACTGCAAATGGAGAAGAACACAACAAACTTGCTTCATTTATTTTTATTTTTTTTTAAAAAGAGAAAGATAAAGAAGGGCAAACCATAATTATCACTGTGGGAACAGCTTAATCTTGAGATGCTCAATGCTTAATCTTTTCAATGCTCAATTCTTCAAAACTAGGAAATGTAAAACTAAATGACTTATCACTAATAACTAGAATCACAAAGCACAAATTCCTAGGCATCAGCTGTTTGCAATACGGTAACAGATCTATTTCAGTCCTTTAACAAAAAAAAAAAGGTCAACAAAGATGTTACTTGTGAAAAAATTAAATATTCTGAGCACCAGGTATTATGATCTAGTAACCAACCTAAACTTGTAAAAAAATTTCATCAAATGTTACAATTGAACAAAAACAATGAAGAAGAAGAATGTGCTGATAAAGGCTATAGCCACGCAATATGTTAAACAATGGTGTTCAGTGAGACTAGAAAGCCTAAAGCATTGACATCCAAAATAAGATACAAATTGCAAACCCAATTTCTCATAATATCATCCAAATTTCCTTAATTTATATATTACAAAAAAAATAACTGAGGAGAAAATATCTACCTGAAAATATCAGTATGAACCAGAGAGCCAAATGGTAATCCAATATCAAAGTGATGGCAACAAGAAGAATCTGAAATATAATTTTATAACTTGAATCAGAGTAGGATAAGAACATAGCACGAAAAGGATGGGCAAGAAATGAAGATGGTGTCGCACAGCACATAATGGGACCTGTATGAAGAATTTAACACCTGAAATGACAGCTAACAATTTGAAATGATAACCAAGTATCCATGTCCATTCTACTTATGCAGTTCTTAATAACAAATAACAAAGGTTCAACCATTTTCCAAAGCTCTACACTTGTAATTAAAACATAAAAACTTGCTACAAATAGGCCACTCACACAGTCACAGCACCTACGTGGTTAGCAGAATTCCCACCATTAGCGATATTTTCATAAAATTGGGTTCACCTGTCAATTGCGCATTGGAAAACATGCCGATAAATGCATTGACAAGGTGCAAGGGCAACGTAGAAGAATAATTTTCAAATTTGTCACAAATTCAAAATTGCATCACTGCAGAATGATGTTGCCTATAAAAAAAAAAAAGAAAACAAAAATGAAGTAGAACAAAAGCATTGAGGTAATAATCACCTTTGCAAAAAACAGAATGTCAGCAATAAAGGCCTCCCATGTTTCTTCCTTCACCCACTGTTAAAAATTAAGGAATATCCAGAATTAGCATCCACATTTCAGCAGCTATTTTTTTTTTTTTTTTTTTTTGCAATTGATAAGAGGTCAAATGGGAATAGCTTTAAATACATGAGAATTATCATAACCTGATTCTAAATTTCCTTACCATACTCAGAAGCCACAAGGTTAAGCATTCAACGAAGATAATTTAGCACAACAAAACATTCCCACATACATATAGTTTCTTCAAATTTCTATTCTAATAAAAGAACAAAACTGAATAAAAAATGGAGAAATTTAGTTAAACTAAAGCTATACCTTAATAGCAGCTATAACGGAAAGAACAAGAATGGCTTGAATCTCCTGCATAATCAGAGAGAAAAAGAAAATTATATAAAAAAGTAATAATAATAAAACAATCAGAAGTTGAGAAGAGACATACCCGATGAAGGAGACGGTGGGAGATGTGAGGAGAGAGGACAATGGATGAGGAGGTGCGAAGAACGAAATAAGAGAAGAAAGCGAGGAAATGAAAGAGGTAGTAAGGCTCTGATACCATCAGATTCAACCATTGGAGTGGATTATGATCGTGGCCCTTCTTCATTTCACTCGCGATGTCTACAGATGCAGCATCTGCCTGCAGATCAAGCTTCGATTTTTGATTTCTTGAATTTCTACTGTTCGTGAGCTGCGATCGCTACTACGATACCTCCACTCTTATCTTCTGTTTTCTACTGGTAGTCGGTACTACGTCGTTTCAATCTCAGCATCGGACCCATAATGGAAATGGATCATTATATTTCTCTTCTAATAATAATTTATATATATATATATATATATATATATTAAGCTAATTACACTCAACTTGTAAGGAACTTGACCCGCTTAACCCAAAACGACACAGTTTTATCCAACTCTACAGAGACAAAAATAAAAAGAGGCCCAAAATGAAACAATAGGCCTCGTCACATAATAGCCCAACCCAACGCTTCCTAGGCAACCGGTTTTTCTTAGGAACAGGTTTATTGCAGTGGAAAATAAAAGATCTCAAAACAAGAAAGCTACTTTCCTTGTCGTAATTAGCATTTGTGTAAAGCCAAACACTACCTTAGGCTGGAAGAATAATGGCTGCTGCTTGGTGCCTTGGTAATAATTACGGCAACATCAACTTCCCTTTTCTTTGCCCGATGCACGAAAGCAAATGCAAGCAAAATGGGCTTCAGTTTGAAGCCTGTCGGCCTAAAATCAGGCCTCACCAAAATTAGTTTAATATTCATCAGTAGCTGAAGCTCGGCAACCATTGACGGTGAACGTTGATCCCACGTGACTAGTGAGGTAACATGTGCATGGCCCAAGTCTCACGTGAGAGAGGAGCACGTGCTGTCACGTTATATCTATCGTAAAATTATAAAAAAGATTTTTGTGTAGGAAGCATCCCGGAAAGGGCAACAGCACACCGGTTACCGCCACGTGTAATTTGACCACCGTCGGTTTGGGGCTTTTGACACGAGCCAAGCACTCACATGGTTCACTGACACCATCTCCCAACCGCGTCACATGCATATTGGATCCCAAAAGGCCGAAATATGTAAAAAATTATATTTAAATATTTCGAATTTCTTTTATTATAAAAAGGAAAAAATTAAAAGAAAAATCTCTGGTGAAACGAAATCCTCCACGGCAAGCAACGGCCCAGGTTCCCTCTCTTTTTCAGGCTTTCCTTTTAATTCAAGCAAAAAAGAGTGAAAATTTAAATGAATATTTAAAAAAAATATATATATATATATATATATCTTCGCAGCAGTAAACAGCAATGAGAGCTGACCTTATCCATTGTTGGAAGTTGCTCACATAGGGATTGGTGTGCATCGGTCCCACAAATACTATTATGCACTCCTTGATGTCTGCCACGTGGTTGAAGGCCGAAATCCCATACCACTTATTCTGTTATTAACTTACGTGAGTTTTTTTTATATGAATTTAATAAATACATTTTAACTAACAAGGTTACACTCCTATTTATTGACTTATTATATATCTTGTCTGTTGAAGTGATAGAAAAAATAAATAAATTATTTATTTTTGAAAATTGTAATTTCAAATGCGATAATATATATATATGTATTTACTAGCTTGTAAAAATATTATTTTTTAATAAAAAAGAAAGAATTTTTTATATAAATGTGAGTAAATATAATATACAGTGATTCCATGGAATAATCCGTAAGAGGAGAAGAAAAATAAATAAAAATAAAAAAAAGGACAAAATGTGAAAGTGATTTAAAATAGAGACAAGGTAAGAAAATGTGTTAAAAATGGAAGAGAAATGAGAACCAAGTCCTTAAAACACTAGACTCGCTCACATGATCTGACGTGGCAAGGTTAAAGTAGAAAGAGAAAACCGAATTGGCAGGCTTCTCTGAAGAGGGATACACGTTGGGAAGATCACGGCCGTCCATCTCCTCACAATCGAGCTGTAACCGTCGTGCTCACAAGTGAGCTTTGAATATGCACATTACATAAAATATATATAATTTTTTTAAAAAAAAAGGAATTAGCAGAGGAAACTTTAAAATATAAAAAATTAAAAATAAAAAAAAAGGCACGACTGACGAGGATATATAACTAAAGCAGAGGAGTCGGGCTGTAAACTTGGACGCTAATGCACGAGCCTGTGCGATAATCCTGCTAGATCGGTTCGTAAGGGGTTGAATTTGAACACTTAATTAATTACTTTTTTACCCACTAATCCACTTGCTCGTTTTGACATATTTGCCTTCTCAGTAGCTGGCTTTCTAAGCAATGGGTAATGATTGTATGCGGTATGTGCTCTCTGATAATTACACTTGAAATGCATCCTCATCATCATCATATCCACGTGGCTTTGATTCTAATCTCAAACATTTGATAGGCCTTCCAAACCATAGTGTATGATATTGAGATAATTATTATTTTTTATATTAAATTTTTTTATATAAATCATTAGGTGTAATTTGAATTATTGAAATTATATTATTTATAAAAAAAAAAGGTGACATCTAAGTAACATATGTAGAGATGGATGTAACTTCGGTCTGAAATTTACAGTTGCAGACCAATGATTTGGTCCAACAAGATCATGACCTAATTCTTTCACTATCAACGTCAAAATCCCATAAAAGGACAACTGTGGTAAAATCACATACAAAGCAAAAGGGCAATATTGTAACTTCACTCCCAACCCCATATCTCCTCTATCCCAATGAAACCATCTTTTTTTTTTTCTTTTTTTTTTTAATATTACACTGATTTTCACCTTTTTATTTATTTAATAGAAAAAAAAAAGAAAAAAGAAAAAAGAAAAAAAATGATCGTAGGCTGGCTTGAATACACTTTTGTTTATTTTTGCTCGTCAAAATCCTCCATTTTAGCTGTCCGCCTGTCCCCTTCAAACGCGAATAAACCCACCAGTACCACAACTTCTCTCACTCTTCTCTCTTTACACACATATTTCCCTCACTCCACTCTCTATCTTTAATTTCCTCTCCTCTCTGCCTTAACCAACAAAACAGAAAACGCATCCAAAAAAATATA